>JARQSU010000385.1:1173911-1205216 GCA_030142265.1 Calameuta filiformis | reverse complement strand
GCTGCATCTGCGGACGTCCCTCTTACTACCCGTGGATGCTGCACTGAGTGCAATGCGAATTTCGGCGCATGAGCTGCATTTATCGATTCGTCGTGTTCGATATTAAAATTACTCGGTAGCAACGTGTAACGTGAAAAATGGATTTCATTATTAAACCATAGTGATGTGATATAATTTTGTTGCATAAAAAAACACTTCGTTATTGTTTTCAAAGAAAGTCCCAAAATCTTGTTTCAATTATCGTGACAAATTTTGTCCTACTTAATCGCTTTGGTATTAATTCGGTAATAATTTCGAAAAAAAAAAATAAATAACTTATAAGGAGATGTCACTCGTGTTGTGAAATATATTGTACTTGTGATAATTTTTTTTTTTTTTTAAATAGATTATATACGTAGGGGGTCAAAATGCAAAAAAGTTATTTATGTAGCTGTTTTTCCCCCTTGGTAACATCTTATCAATTATGAAACTATTATTATTATTATTCTAATCTCGCACAAGCGTGCGCGATAATTAGTTGTTTTACGTATGACGATTAACGAATGTTTTATTTATTAAAAGTATTTTTTTTTCAATATTTATTTTGACTATAGAAAAAATTAGTGACGCGAATTTCGTGATAACAGCCTGCAATATGCGTACACAAAATTGATAACATATGACACTGACTAGAATTGTTATCATGAAATATAACGAGCTTGTCCCTCTTCTTGGCGCGTTTGGCGGCGAAATGATGAAATGAAAAAATTGTGAAGAGTAACGTCTTTAATTAATTTTTGCTTTTTTTAATTATTTTTTTGATTATCGATAGTTCCTGATATTCGTATCGACAATGTGAAAAGTGTATCTTTACTGCGTTGTACTGAATATTTTTAAGACGAATCTCATAAAAATATGTCTAACTTTTTTTTTTCGCATACATTAGCAGATCACAGATACGTGAATAATATTAAATTTTTATTTTTCGCAGAATCAACTTCACTAGGAAAATTTAAAGAAATGACGGCCACAGAGGAACGCGCTTTGGACGATGCCATTCAAGTGGCTCCACTGGTCCTGGGGGATGCTGGGAAGCGTCAAAAGGCATGTAACATGGATTGAATATCTTCGAGAACGTGAAATACACACGAGAAAATTCACAACGCAGGAAGAACGGACTTGCGAATGAAGTTCTTAACCTATTGACCTCCTCCTTAATCAACGTCTATGAACTGCCTGTACTTTCTTTCGATTTACATAACCGCACGAACGGCCACACGTGAAGAAGCTCTCACTCGATGCTCGATAGTTATGCGCATGATTACGCAACTCGTTAATGACCTTGAAATAGCATTTAGTCAAAAAAAAAAACACCGAAGTTTCGAAAAAAACACGCGTATCGACTGTACCGTGAAAAATTAACATTTACGGCCAGTTTCTTCGCTTCCGGATAAAATTTATCCTACGGATAAATATCCCGGCTAACCGATCGTTTTCATGGTTTAGGAATTTGTCCGCAGGATTAATTTTGTCCGAAGGCGAAGAAATTAGTCACTAGTGGGTCAGCACTTTGGCCTTGAAATTTAATTTTTGTTTTACACAAAATTTATACATGGAATCTATGGATTGCGAGGAGGCTTAAAGTTCTTTTTTGCTGATCGCTAAAAATGGACAGCGAGGTTATGATTGTCAGTAATTTCGAAAATTCTACATATTTCTATTTCAATGCTTCCAGAGATTCTTGGCACAGCTATACACGATTTTTTGAGTCTAGCAAAATTTCATTCGAAAACAAATTTATCAGGTAGATGCGTCGAAATGAAAAGCAGACATCGAAAAGACTGAAAAGAACCGTCGAACGATACATATATATTAGTCGTTAAAAAACTTTAATTCGAATTTACCGATCATGCACGTCGCATTTGGAGTTAAGAGGAACGTATTGTATTAGCCAATCACAAGCTGTATTTTGCGTGACGCGCCTTCGGTATCAGCGAATCACATTTGCCCACGACGCTCGCTGTTTCTTTATGCGTTCCGAAAGGAATATTTATTAGCCTTATCAACATAGGATGAATTTAAAGGTGAATGTATCCGTTCACGTAAATTGTGTATAGAAATTTCAAAGTGGATCCAGTCACTAATTATGTACGTTGAGTCACTCATTTTGTTGACTTACCCCAATGACATATACAATGTGTCCTAATTAGTACTTGACTGTAAAGATTTGGGACGTTCCATTATCCAAAAATTGATCAAAATCAACCTATAGAAATTTGAAGGAAAAAATAATTAATTAAAAATACTACAAGTAAAACTGTACTGCTGTATTTAAAAAAGACAAAGATCATATGTCTTTTTTATAATATTATTATCTTTTTTTTTTCCCCAAGAGTCATCATACGACGATGATTTTATCTGTCAATCTTTATTACGTTTGAATCGGTTTGCTTTATTTGCGAAACTATAAAATTTCATGGCTTTATCGACGACTGTCAATTCTATCAATAAGTATCGATTTACGTTAAAACCACAGATTATTATTTTATATATCACACATATGTTACACCGTGTCACATACGGAAGTCGTGTATCGATTTTCAATTAAATTCTTTTTTGTCTTTAGCATCCACAAAGATTTCATCTCCCTGCTATTTCGTACGATAGTGTACCAATCGGTCCTCGTTTATGGATGAATTGTTGATAGATAATAATAATGGTAACTATTGTTATCAGAGATCGTGATATCTTTGTTGCGTTTACTGGTTACGCCATGTTAATTTGCCATATCGCTTAGATCATTTCCGTAAAAGATCGAACGGATGATAAATGATACTTTTTTTTTTTACTATCATCGGCTTCACTGCGGAAATATAAAGTAACCGTGTACGTTACGTACGTGATACGCGATACGTAAGTGTGACGTGTTAGAAATCCATTAGAATCTCATTGGAGTTCGTAAGAAAGTAAACAAGAGTACAGCGTAGAATAAACACGGGAGTTCAGCGTTCTGTTTGATTATTTGCTGCATGTGGATTGCAGTGTTTATGGTCGTGCGCTGATATTAAAAAAAAAAAAAAAAAAAAAACCGGGAAAAGAATGAAAATCCATAAAATATTATTATTCCATAATATTTTTATCTCACCTTCGCTTACTCCGCGCCTTGGTAATAAGGATCAGAGTTCATTTGAAATTTAAATAATGCGTTTCATTCGTTTACGCAGGTCGAAGATCTTTTGGAGCAGATGAGATTTTCCGCCGCGACCGTACGAAAGATACAGGAGATATTTTTGTCGGAGATGGAGAAAGGAATTCATCAGCAGCCGTCGTCCCTTCAGATGGAAAACACTTACATCCCTGAACTTCCCGACGGAACAGGTAAGCCCGTTCAATTGTAATTTCGTGTGCAGAGTACCAATATAAAGAATTAATTTTGAACGAATACGTGGTTGCTTGATTTTTTTTATTTTTATTTTTTTCAAAATTTCAGAGTCCGGACTCTTTCTTGCACTGGATCTGGGTGGTACGTACTTCCGGATGATACTTCTTGAGCTGGACATGGGACGTGTGGTACGTGAAACGGTACAGAAGTACGATATAAGTGTAGAACTCAGGATCGGTTCTGGGATTCGACTCTTTGACTATCTAGCAGCTTGCGTCAGCGACTTTGTCATCAACCAGGGTCTTCAGGATGTAGAGCTTCCTCTTGGTAAATTGAAATCGATAGACCACACGCTGCGCTCTTTTTTCTTTTTCCCCCTCCGTTAGAACGAGATTAGAGCATATTTCTAGATCAAGTTGAACTTAAACATCCATTAGAGAATCCATCGTACGAATAAAATAATTTATAAGGTCTCTTATTCAGAATTCAATTTCTCATTGATGATAGTTTTTCATTGTTCTCGAATACGGATTCCTCTTATATTTATGTATATTTGCGTCCTTGGACGTTAACTTATTCTGAATTTATTTTATCCTTCAGGATTCACCTTCTCCTTCCCGATGAATCAACATTCTTTGGATGTCGGGGTCCTGACCACCTGGACCAAGACGTTCAATTGTCCTGACGTCGTTAACAAGGATGCTGTTAAGCTTCTCCGAGATGCTCTGGATAGACGTGGTGATACCAAAGTCAATGTACTCGTTATACTGAATGATACTACTGGGACATTGGTACAAGGTGCTACTCAGGATCCTGATACGGCTATTGGTCTTATTCTTGGTACTGGTACCAATGCCTGTTATCTTGAAAGAGCTGATAGGGTCGAGCACTGGGAGACCGAAAGACATGGCGAGAAAGAAGTTGGTATTTATATTAATAATTGTGCTGTTATCCGAAGGCAAAGTATGAATATTATTAATTATCATATTTTTTTAGGTAATCATCGATATTGAATGGGGCGCATTTGGTGACAATGGCGTACTGGAATTTATAAAGACTGATTTCGATCGCGAGAACGATGCTAATTCTCTAATAACCAATTCCTTTACGTAAGTATTATTATAATTATATATATATATATATATATATAAACATGTTGAAGGGCAGTTTCGAGGACATGCGGCGCTCACAACGGCAAGCGAATGTGTTTTTTTAAAAAAAAAAAAAAACTAAACCTTGGGACATGTGGCGTTGGAGTTCTAACCTACTCTAACCTGTCGTAGCCATTTCTTAGCCCATCACAACTCCGTCTCTCACGCATCAGAATTTTTTTTCGAAAATTCGGTGTGAGTGCCGCCAAACGGTCCTGGAAGTACACGTTGCATATAGGAGTTCACCGGGACCACCCTGGAAAATGCCAAATGTCCTGGAAACTGGCAATACGCAAGAAAAATAGTCTTGGAAACTGCCTACCAACATATTTATATGTATACGTTTGAGAGAGCTGAAGAAATTTATTATTTTTTCATTGACAGATTCGAGAAATATATCGGTGGCAAATTCTTGGGTGAGGTGGTGCGTGTTGTGTTGAAACAATTATATGAAAAGGGTCTTCTGTTCGACTCGCATAATCCTACGGATCTTTTGACACCCGGTACCCTAACGAGTGACCTGGTATCCGACGTTGAATCGTGGGTGTTGAATTTTTGTCTGTACAAAAAAATTGCAAGGGTACTGATCGTTTCAATTTTTTATTTTTTAGCGATACCGTGCACGGCGGTTTCGAGAACACCCGAAAAGTCCTGCAGAAATTCGGAATAACAGCTGAGGAGGACGACATGAAGATCGTCCAATACGTGTGCGAAGTTGTGTCGAATCGCGCGGCCCTTCTTATTTCAATATGTGAGTTTATTTTTTTTCTTCTTCTTCTTCTCTACTTTTCGCTCTCAGCCGTCCTCACGATATTTATTTACAGGCCTGGCAGCCTTACTGGAGAGAATGAATAAAAAATCGACAACGATAGCTGTAGACGGATCACTTTACAAACATCATCCGCGACTCAAGGGTTGGATGCATCAGTATATCAGCCTATTGGCTCCTAGGCATAAGGTATATATATATATATATATGTATATACAATTTACATGACACACGTGCTCTAGCAAAGCGGTGTGAAATCAATCAATTTTTCCCATCTAATGCAATATCGATCGAGCATCCGTTTCATTTGTGTGCAGTTCAAGCTGATTGGCGCGGAGGACGGCAGCGGCAAGGGCGCCGCCCTGGTGGCGGCGATAGCAATGCGATTGAAAAAGAGATTAGAGTGAGAAGCACGAAGTCTGAGAATAAAAGAATCTAAGAATCATTGGAATTAGAGCCTGAAGAAACCTCAGTAGCCTTAAGGTCGTGTCGTAGCGAACGGTGAAAACTTGACCTCATCTGATATCCGACCTCATCCATGCACCGGGTATGATTAACTTCGCACTAGCGGGTCGTTAGTTCTGTTCGAAACAGAGCGTGACTTCTGTTAAAAGATATATATATATATATTTTTTTTTATTTTTAAATTCTTTCTCTCTTTTCTTTTTTGTTTTGCCTGTATGCTTGAGCAACTCCTATCTTGTAAATTGTTAAACCTGTAAGGACAGCGCAGCCGCGTATAATTGAAGTAACGCTGCCCCGTGTTTCCTATAGATAATAATGTAGTATCTTTTGATTATTTGCGGGTTAGATTGTAATCTAGATTATTCCTTAGAATAATTACCACCATGTATACGTTATAGGATCGCGTACGATCTCGTAGCCGTAATGTGTTTTCTCTCGCCATACAAAGACATTCCTATAAGATTTTTTTTTTTTTTTTTTTTTTATAGTTATTCCAACGAATATCGTTGGGTACACGGAAACGCCTGCCGTCGTAGAAACTTTTCCGCCGTGACTTTTATATTTTATCCTCTTACACGGCTCGTTGAAGTTTCCCATTAGTTTTATATTGGGCTGTCGCACGATTTCACAGTGTTCAATTAGGTTATTCAATTAAGAGCGTGCATATAAACGCTTTTGGTAAGCACGAATATTATGTGCGTAAATATCTGTACAGTGGACATTAGTAATAGCATCGAAAAGCTAATTAACGTGAGATAAGACGCAGGCTAATTATTGTTTGCGAATATATTGCACGAGAAATCAATTTATAGTCTCAGTCGGTAACCGTATTTGTTTTTCTTTTTTTTTTCGATCATTTGAATTTGCACGTTTATCCTCTTGGCTGTATCTATGTCCGCGAGTTATTAATTCCTGACGCAGTTTTTTTCCTCATTTTCTTTTTTTAATGCTGCTATTAATCTTTATTATCTGGTTTCACGTTTTATTGGCGAACGAATCGCACTGGCTCTTTCTAGAAATATAATTGCGTGTCAACGATGATGATGTTTGTTATATTTTGTAAATGTGAATTTAGGCCGTTAACTGCGATTCGCGAATTAAGGAGACACGAGATTTTCGATTAGTCGTGCATGCGCCTTGATGTGCGGTATCGTGAGAGCGAGGGACAGAACGTATGAGAGAGAGAGAGAGAGAGAGAGAGAGAGAGAGAGGAGAGAAGCTGGTGGGGATGAAATTATCAAAGAGTGTGCGTAAACGGATGCAAGTGATTGCGTGAGACCGCGTGAAAGATCAGAAACGAGAACGAAAGAGAAACAATGCTTATATATATGCATTATTATATATCGCATATATATACGAGTGTTACCAAGAATCATAACGATGTAGGCGGTTCGAGAAATACACAATGGATTATCGTTAAAGAGAACATCGAAACCTGATATTATTTATGAAAAGGAAAGCCCGGTTACGATAAAGGCATTCGTAATGATTGTTATATAAAATTTTCTGTCGTTTGGTACGTCCAACGTTGTACTGGCTGAACTACACTTTATTAATAAAAATGTCCATTCGAGACGCGTCTGCTTTGTCCTTCGTGTCCGAGAGCGTCTAAGAAACTATGAGATCCTGCAGGTTAAACGGGAAAGCCTCAAAATAAATGAATATTCAATAAACGAGATGGTGCACGGCAACGTAGTCCACGTCGGGTCCTTGAAACCGTAAGAGCGTTCAATTTATAATTTAACAGGTCTAATATTGATCTTGTTGCTAGGTGTGCGAGTGGCGGTAAATTCAAAGGACGGTTAATACCCGCTACGAGCGCTAGATGGCAGCACTCTGACGGCTTCTCGGAGAGTGACAGTTCGAACTGTCAGCGGTGACCGTTCGCTCGCAATTCTGCTGGAGATAAAGGTGTTTCCGCGTAGTCCGTCGTCCTGGAGGAACTCCCGGTGTTCTGGGCTCGTAATCGGATGCCGAGTAACGCGGACGAGCGCGTTTTATCCCGTAAAAAAGCGTAATTGTGCGCAAGGCGGTGGGTGTGCACGCAGGAGAGAACGGCTTGCCGGCTCGGTCAGTCTACTGGAAGATTCCATTGTGAGTGGGTTTCAAAAAGTTTTTCCCGCAGGGAAATCGGTGTTTCCGCGCGTTTATCCGCCACCGCAGGGACGCCCGTCACATATCAAGGTGAGCCAAAGTGTCTCGAACGCGAATCAACCGCTTTAATCGTTATTCGGCAGCGTCGAGACGCGTCTCGTTCAATTCAACGTTGAGGTTACTGCGCTACTCGGCTTCAGCTGGTCTCTCAGCTGATGAGCGAAGTCAGCCGACCGGTTTCCCGTATTTTTAAAAGCCCTTTTCTTCCTTTAACCCCCTTTAAAAGACGCCTTTCACGTTCCACGCCACGCCGACAGCCTCCTTTTAAACTCTCTCGTAATGACCCTCGTTATTAACGCGTATTACTTGTACTCTCGTTTTATTACACCAATACTCGTCTCTACCTGTCACTGTGGTTATGGACACGGTCGGTGTCGCGCTGGCTTCTGTTTTATATTCCCGTCAAGCAAGAACTTTGATCCAGTTGAATCCGCTGCATTATTTTTCGAGACTTCAAAGCACGCTCGGGAATCGCTCGCAAATTATTATTACGCTCAACCTTGCCTCTCCCTTCATCCACTTTTATTTATTCGACAAGTCCTGCGATTTTTCTTTATCCGAAAATTCTTTTTTTACCTCTTAAGTAACTCGTTTTTGACATTGCACGACTTCGATCCTTCTCGACTGTCAAGAAAGATGAACGGATCAGTGCGAAGTGACGGTATAAAAAAAATTAAATCGATCTCACGTCCGTTTATACTAAGAAATTCAGAACGATTTTCAACATGAGACGCGTCACTCTCGCGAATTTACGAATTCGAAAATTCTCTCATTCATCCGTACGACAGACGTCGGACGTCCAAAAGCGTCGCTCTTGACACCGTCCTCTGTGCGAGATCATTCATCGTCCCGTAACGAAAAAAAAAAAAAAAAACCCCCAGTGATTACGTAACAAATCGAAAGATTCGAGCCTGGACGATCCTAAGATAAAACAATATCGATAAAATTAATATAAATAATGATCTCCATTACAAATAGAATATGCTTTCGCAAACACTGTCCACGCGTATCCTGACAAGCAGCGTCTTGACGCTTAAAAACTTCGAAATCCTCTTCTTCTCGACATTTCCAAAGTGCAGCTACGACAACGACGAAGCCAGGTGCACACGTAACTGCAGCTGTGTTGCACTTCTCAGCTGATGAGATCGACTGGCAGCAAACGTAAAGCGACCAGTTGCCATATAAATATTTTTAAAGCTTTTCTTTTCTCTGTCCCTTCCCACTATATATCTTTGCTTGAAGTCGCGTCGCCTCGTAGATACGAGAGAGACAGCCGTGTCCTAACCTCAAATTCAGAGCACAGGAGTAAAAGTGTCATAGAAATTTTCAAATTTTTATATCCAAACCGCGATTCAACCCATTAAGAATGTCCCATTGTTCATGTCCCATTTGCTCGCCAGCTGACAATGAGGCGAGACGAGAGCGGAAGGACTCCTGGCAGTTTCTTGCGAATTTCGTTCCAAGGTGAAGAGGCGGCGGCGGCGGCCATTGCTAACTCACCGGGAAGCAGTTATAGGACTCAGCTGGCTGTAACTGCTTACTGCAACGAGTACATTTAGTAGACTCTTTCATTTTTATTGCCATTTCTCATTCTCCTCTCTCTCTCTCTCTCTCTTATAAATTTTTATTCGCACACACGAGTAAGCTAATATTAATATATTTCCTTTATGTCTCTCGTATACATTATCGCAATACGGTTACCAGTAAGATTCCCTGTGTCTCAGGATACACCTACCGAAGCGTATCATTACCCAGATCACGAATCGGACGTAAAATTGAAGAAGATTTTTCATTTAACCGTATTATTTATACCAGCACTTTATACTTGGGAACGTAATACACCAGTCGATTCTATCCGTTAAATATGGCAGTTATATCTGTTCCTCCTTCGAGTACGCACAATATCGCGTAGCATTGAGATCCCAATGGAAGCTTCGGGTAGTCAACGCCAGGTAGCGTCGGAGTCAACGTATCCCTGAGTTCGAAATATAAAGTACCGAGTGGCGCGACGGCAGCGAAGACTCCGGCGGTTTCATAACCAAACAAGAATTTACAAAACACCGCAGCGCGGATGTTTAGTTAAACGTGGAAGCCCCCGAAGACGGAAACTTTTGTATACAGAAAAGTAGTAGCGTGGCTCCCTTCCGGGAAAACAAAAGGAAAATCTAACCTCTCCGCAACCTGCCCACGCGCCTACGGTCAATGTCGGGAACAATGCCAAAGGAATGGCTGAATGAAAAAAAAATATTTCACCCAACCTCCAGGACCTTCCTCGAGGACACGAGGTACCTGGTGCGCACTCTTCGCACTCCGACGAACCGTAAATAGCTCCGCGAACTTCCGAGTAAAAGCTTGTCGATGTTTCATACGCGTTTCCGTATAAGTATGATGACACGAGGATGCACCTTTTTTTTTTTTATTCTTCGTACACAAATGCGTCGTTTCTTATCCGCAGGCGGATACAGGCTGGTTAAAAAATTGCTTTCTCTCGAGTATCTTTGGTTCGTTCGAATTTCTTTCTTTCTTCGCTTCTTTATTGCGCAATGACGCTTTCGGACTTGTCACGCCAATCACGCGACGGGTAGAAAAATAATCTTCAAGTGTTTACACGGGTACAGTCGGCGCTGTGTGTCACTCGGTATCGAGGACGCTCGAGTTTCGTTGGTACAGTCAGTCCGACTGTTGTGTCTGTATCTCTGGTACAGTCAGCCACGTAACCTTAACGGCCATTTTCACTGGAACCTTCGAAGACTATCCGGACCATGAGTATCGCGTGTTATCGAATCGTATCGAATCGCAGTACATATCGTCACCTGTTTGCCAATCATAATTTCTTGCGTAATCTTGACTTTGCGTCAGCGTCCTACGGACTTTTGATTTGGCGGGGGGGAGGGGGGGGTATCGTTGCGGGTTCGTAAAAAAGATATATTTTACTGCCCGATCATATTTTTTTTTATCTCGTCTCTCTGTTCCCGTAATGACAATGACGTTCGACGGGCCAGTATCTCGGGTACCGGGTTTTCTCTCTTTCCTTCCTGCTGTTCGCGCGTTCGTTTCTACTCTCTCTCTCTCTCTCTCTTTCTCTCTCCTTACTCTTTCACTCTCTCGCAAGAGTCGCTGAACTTACCGGGCCGATTGGTATCCCTGACAGATCTGTATATATATATATATATAGAGTCTTTATAGTGTGTAATCAGCATTAGCCGTATGCTTCGTACGATTCTAATATCGCGTAGCGTCTATCTATTAGTTTGTCCCGGAGAACGCGTACGTCCAAAAGTCATCCTCGAGACGTCTCAGGGACGGCTTCCGTCTTATTGAACGTCTTAAAGACGAATTTTATTAAGCTTTTTTCTTTTCTTTCTTTCTTTCTTTTGGAAAGTGGTTTGATGTATCAATTGATTATTGAAGTATGGGAGGGGGGGGGGGTGATCGTGGGGTGGGGCTGCGATAAGTCATTGTATAATTTAGTTTGAAAAATATTCGTGTAATTTTTTTTTTGGAAAATGTCAATGTTATTTTTGTGCATTTCGAAAATCACTGACGGGTCGGCATTAGTGTTTAAACGCGCGAAGCATACGAGGCGCTTGTATAAGATCGCTTGTATAAGTCTGTCGTGCGAATTTGAATAAATTGATTTTTCGGTTTGAAGGGCTCTATCGATATTTTGAATTTAAATTTCGCGCGTTGCGGAGGGATGCACCGATTATATATATATATATACTGTATGCTTGTGTTATGCAGTCTTACTTTTTATTAAGAATTTATATCGGTCGTCATTGAAATCACGATATAGAAAGTTAACCAGAGCTCGGGATTGTAGTACGTTTTAATGCCCAGAATTATTGGGCCCTTTTTTTTTCTTTTTCGTTTTTTTTTGCTTTTATACTTATTCTTCGCTTTCCTAGCCTCGGGCTACCACTCGCTACTAAATAATCGCATTTTCTATTCGCAAAGTATGTACAGCGTCTATATATGTATATATTGGAGTATTTTGCTTATTCATCTGAGAGGGTAACATTTTTTTTAATATTCAAATTTTTGAAAATCCGATAAAATCCCTCCGCATTGCAAATGGCGATGTTTCGGTTCATCGTGTTGTCCTTGGATTATCTGTCAGTGCCCCCCGGTGGGAGGGGGGTCGGTCTTATGTTTTTCCGTCACTCGCGTCTCTTTTTTTTGCAAAATTTTTTTTTCTCCTTTCCATCGCTTTTGGGTCTCTGGCGCACGCTGTCGCGACCTCGAAGTCGCGACTGCAAACCGGGGCCGCCCGTAAGTCGGCCGCCTACGTGTTGTAAGGCCCGAAGGCTGCTGCTCAGATTTTCGTAAACAAAATTGCCGGTCGTTGAACCCGCGCGGAGAGCACGGCTGGTACCTATGTCGACGGTAAGAGTGTAAAGGCTAGGTCGTTTATTCTCGCTCGGTACGAGAGATCAAGGCGCTTTCAGTCTGGTTGGCCCGTTAGTCGACTCACTCCTGCGACCAGGCACCGACTACTGCACCTACTCTACGGGTAGCGTGGTAGAGAGAGAGAGTAGGGATTAGATCCAGTGCTCTCTTTCACAAGGCTCACCGGCCCGTTCACCCTGCGACGAATTTCGCGAACTTTGCAAAATCGTTGCGAAAATTTTGCAATTTTTTTTTTTTCTTTTTTTTTGAATCTTCAACCTGGCGACCGGGACTCGACTTGCCTTGGTTACCGGGACTGACTTGGTAACGACTGTCAGTTGGGACCTTTTTTTTTTTTTGAATAATTTTTTTGGGACTTACGAAAAATATTTTTTAGCGCGACACTTAAGCTACGGTACCGGGAAGATTATATCTGGACCAGTGCAGATATCAAGCAGGGTTACCAACCGTCGGAGGATCCCTTTTCGATGAAGGACAGCGACTGGCCCATTCAGGCCCCCGCTCGTTGGTATGTCGACCAAACGACAGGAGTAGCTCCTTTTGACGAATCGGATGAATTCTTCGTTCGCTATGAAAATCGCCCAACTGCAAATTCGTTTCCACGGAGCGGCAAAATTTTTTTTGCTCGATTTTTCATCCTTTTCTCGGACTCCGGGGTGACCTGGTGAAAGTGAAGGAAATGAAAGGAACCGGAATCGGTGATCGAAATTAACAATGGTACCTGCTGGCCTTTTTTTCTGTAGCCTTTTTTTTTATTTTTGTGGGGCAGAACCACGTACCAGGATCGATTTTTTTTTTTCATTACTCGTTTTGCCTTTGTTTTATGCATACGTGTTTCGAGGTACCCACGGTATCCTACGTATCTTTGTTCTTGGAACCGTTGCATATTTATCAGACGTCACGGTTGATAACGATCGGCGGATCGTTTAATTTTTTCCTGTCCAGCTCGTCGATCTGCGTGCTGGAGATATTTTTAATGTATTCGAGAACAAAAATTTCAGCTCCGTCATCCATCGGCGACATTCGATGACGGAACTTTTGGTATTGATTCGATTATTGCCCCGGGAGAGATTATCGCGTGTTGCGTATTGCAACGAGTTATGACTGTTGAGGACGCGTCACGCGGTAGATTTTCTATTTAGAAATCTCCCTGGTACAATCCTGGTGAAACTTTTTGTCGAATAACGGGGGAACAGTGTCGTCCTGTAGACAGTAAAAATTTTATTGAATTTTCAAAATCACGCGAAAATAGTTTCACGTATTTTCGAACTGATAAATAACCACCGGGTGGGATGGTTTAAAATTTTTCTCTCATAAAAAATTAATCACTCGTGCTTACCCGAGGGCAAATTAATTGGATTTTACGATTCAAGGAGGGTTTCGTGTATCGAGAGAAATGAAGAAGGAAGAGAGAGAGAGAGAGAGAAAATTTGCAAAGAATAGACGGGACTAAGCTAAGCACACACGTATACCCTGATAAATTCGCACGTGTACATCAAGAAATACATGAAGAGAATTCGCAACAAAATTAACCTAATTCAACTCGAACTCCTTCATGTGTAACCATTCCGCCTTTGTCTTCGCGAAACAGTGCTCCGGCGCTACGTCAATTTTATTTCAATTCCTCCTTGAAGTTTCTAGACCCTTTTCCAACTCCTCGATTAATTTCCCGTCCGTAATTAGCAGCGGGTAAGTACAGCACTGCGATATAGTATACGGCTTGTTACAGAACGTACCTGCATTACCGACCGAGCAACGCGTCCCTTTAGCGACTCGTCGCGCGACATTGCCGACCGCGTCCCGAGAGAGCATTCGTCGAACAGCGGCCATGTTTTTTTTTTCAAGCTAGTCACGTAGCAGCCATATTACTCCTTCCGTACTTACAGGAGTTTAGATATTTAAAAAAAAAAATCGCTCCTTGTCTTCTTGATTTTCTCTCTTGATTTTCACGTAAGACGTAATATGTGTATTCTCGAATAGACGTTAAGGCAGTTTCGCATCGAGGTTAGGCCGGAGTGACGTAACGGTAAGAATCGCCTATTGAAACCCTTTTTGTAAACAAAACGCGCCTCAGGACTCTGCAAACTACATCGTAATGACATTACGTTTAGATTTACTACGCGGTGGATACGAGAGAAGCGACTCTCCTTCGTTTTCCGGAACTTTCTAATAATCCTCGCTCGACTGCAACGAGTCCTCGTTCGACTACAGTTTCCTCCCGTTTATTCCCCAACGTATCGGCGACGGCAGCTCCGTTCCGTCTCGTAATATATTTTCCTTGCTGTTGTCAGAAACACGATCCTCCTCGAGCGTAACTACGTACGTCAAACATGCGCAAATAGGCGTAGGACGATGTCGTGTCGTGAGGCAGTTCAGTGTAACCAAGTAAATTTACAGGAATCGCGTAAACGACACAGTTTCGCGTGAGTAACCGGTATATCGGTATCAGGACGGCACGCACGGGTTCTTCATCCTCGTCCCTCTAAACACAGAGAAATTGTGCAAATCGATCATCGACTTTGCGACTGACCCTATTTACTTTTTATCACCGTCCCAATCAGGACGTTCAGTCCAGTCTTACTGACTCGAAGAAAACTCGTTCAGCACGAGAACCGATCCCCAGTCGCCATCTTGGCAACCTTAGCTCAGGATCATCCTGCACCCTAGGGGTTTTCGGGCTGAGCGCACACGTGGTCCACACGTAGAACGAATATATCGTTTAAGAGATTACGTGATTCCGTAGTCAGGACCAGGTCCACGGAGATCACGATAAAACTCTAACCTAACCCGATTTCAATTTTTTTTCCGTAGCCTTCAAGATACCTCTCTCGGCCCCTTTCCGGGAAACTTCTGGGTACGATCCACCGGGTGTCTCGAAATTGACGCAGTCGCTTCACGTAAATCACGGAATCACGACAGGAGGTCACCCAGGTGTCACGTTACTTGCTGATGACGATTGGCGCACGTGTGCTGGTTCTGCTTCTTGGATTGGTCCGGAGACCCGGGTAGAGGGGTGGGAATATGCTTACGTGAAAGGGTTAAGATCTCTACCCCCAGGGTTGGTCTAGTGAGATAGGGGAAAGGGGGTGACGTCTTCTTATAAAAGAGGTAGAGAAGCGTCGTCGTCGTCGTTACCACGTAAAGATTTTACGGGCGTCTGCACCCCCCAGAAGAGGTGACTCGTCGTCTGCTCTTTTGAAATCGGGCGAACGGAGCTTCCCGACGTCCTTTCATTCTTTCTCCACCTCCGTCACCTCCACGTCGGTTCGGCGCTCTTTTCTTTTTTCGGCTGTGTGTGAAATCCTCCACCCTGGAGGTGGGTCAGGTATGCTCTGATGAGTGTGATAGACGAGCTCTATATATAGTATAGGCAAAGGCTCTCGACCAATCGCAGCAGTCAATTTTTGTCCTCCATTTTGCACATATATACATATATACCAGTCTCGTACGATGTTCCTGGCTCCTTCATATCTATGTAGATATTTCTCATGCCTCACCGTATCATCCTCCCTCTGATTGTCAGTCAGGAATCTTTCATGAGATTCTACCTACGTTTCCAAACTACCGCCCCCTTCTGCCATAGTGATTCTAGGGAATTTTTTTTTTCTTACGTTATTACACCATACTGTAACGATCCTACAGATATCCCCAGACCATCCGTGCCACCGTTACGTTCTATAAGGATAATCACGTTCAAACGTCACAAATAATTATCGTTTAAACACCAGCTAATCTCGCGATAACGTCGAGCCCTCGTATCGAGAATTCGTATGGCAACGGGACCGGCGAAGATACCGAGTGTCTGCAGTCACGGTAAACTTCATTGACTCGATCTGACCTAAGTGGTTATAGTCACGGTCTGATCTGACGGGATTAGCAGACCGTATGCATGGGGCATTGTATACCCATACAATGACGCCTAGTGTCGGCAGCCCGTTATAATACGTTGTAATAGGAAGATCCTTGGGCCTTTTATCGTGACGATCCACCGGGTACCGATATTATCGTTATCGTTATTACGAAACTTCAGTTACGCGTCTGTATACACGGAAATAACTCTTATTCCGCTCAACGTCTAAAGTCGTACGTTTCCGCACGCACGTGCGTGATAACTGCGTCACATATACTCGCAATATATATATATATATATTCCATGTATACGCGGAAAGTCAAAGGGACACAAGGACAAAGATCGTAACAGTCATAATCGTGACGCCGAACCCTTATTAGAAAATATTATTAAGGCGGTTCTCACGCATCCCCAGCGACATCTGCCACCCTCCTGTATCATTGTCCTAAATTACATTAGAGATTATCGTTTACGCGTCCCCGGTGGGTTCATCGCCTTAAACATGATAATGTTATGCGCCCGAGTGAAGTTAGCGCAGTTAGACACTGGGCGAGGGTAGGCAGGTTCAGGCGACGTCAGTGCCTAACGGTTATCCTGAACTTCAGACTAGTCTCATCCAATGGCTGACTCGGAGAGGGTCTGGAGCGATGTCTCTAGGGGTGTGATTAGGCTCGAAAGGGCCTGGGACTCGGGGGCGGCCCTTTGGTACGCGATTCGTCTTATCTCTGGCATCTATGTGGGGTTAGGTTAGGTTATGTTAGGTTAGGTTAACTCGTTGCACTTCGAACTTTTCTTCGCGCTCTCTTGTACGAACTTTTAACCTTGACTGTACTCCCTCTCAATCCGTCTCCTTGCGTACTGCGGGCTTTATGTTTATGTTGGATTATGTGTGTGCGTCTTCGACATGTGAATACGGTGCGTGATTCCTGACCGCCATTTTAGGGACAGAAATATGTATATCGGTGCCAAGTCCTCCGTGTCCCCAAAGGAAAGAGAAAAAAAGGATCTAACGGCGGCAGAGCAAGCGGGGGGCTCAGTTGATCCGGGCATCGGCAGGGGGCAGGTCGGTCGATTCTGGAAATTCTCGAACAGCAGAATGCACTCTGGCCGCAGAGCCCTCTGGGTAATCGGGCTGCGCGAACGTGACGCATTAGGCGCACGTTGCACGGAGTAAATAGGCGACGGGTTTCCCATTATGTCTTGTGATTTACATGAGATCTCGGCCTCCACTCCTCTGCGTCGAACGTCGGCTTCGTAGGGATTCGCCTTTATGGATATACATGTATAATACGTGTATAGGCAAATATAAGGTGTATGCATCTTACGTACGGATATTCTTGTATGGCGTGTCTGACGTGCGGTCTCTAGGTTATGTAGTGGCGCACGGCGTACAGACTGCCTGCCGTCTCATCCTCGGTGGCGGCGAGCGAGTCGAAAAAAAAAAAACTGTTTACGTTTCACGGCTGAAAGACGCTTTATTTCTTGTGCTCTCACTAGTTTCTCCCTCCCTTGTTTTCTTTTTCTTCTTCCTCTCTTTCGGCACTCTCGGCCACGGCTTTACCAATTCTTCGGACGCTCATCTTAGATGCGTTATTTTATGCTCGGTCGGGCTTTGGGTATCGCGGATCTTATTTTTATACGCTCTTATCTCTCAGGGTCAAAGAGGTCAATCGTTATCTGGATCAATTCTAAACTCTATCGTGTATCAGGCAGTGGGATAGGCTGCTACGACGGGAACGGCTTATTGATTTTGTCGCTTTTTTTTTTATGTATACAGTGACGCGTGTGAAATTAGTTTTTTTTTTCATGTTTGCCTATTCTGTATCGAACTTTTCTTTTTTTCACTTGACTCATCAATCCATACCGAGACTCCTCGAGTTTTCATGGAACGCTCATGCTTTTTGTCGCTCGCTTGTAAATCAGCTGACGTCAGACCCCGATGGTGGATTAACGTCCATCCATCGTGGTTACGGACGGACGTCAAGACGCACCGACAGAACGACGCCGGAGCGTCTCGTACATTCTAGCCGCGGGATAGAGCGTTCGCCATTGTCTCGCGAGTCTAGTTGAATCATTGAAAATCGTGGAAGTGCAAATTAAGCATGACGTGGCCGACCAGGTGCTGTCCGGTCGCTCTTGTGTGCATACTGCCACAAGGATTTATTGCACGTGCCTCGCGTGGAAACAGCCAAGGACGCGACTCCTTGGGTTGTTATGGGCTTTGAATTACGGGGAATTGTAAAATCGCAATTTTTATTTTTATTAATATTACACGCGTTCCTCGCTGTTCGTTTATTTAATATTTCCGTTTTTGATCACTCGCTGTCGAATTCGCCAAAATTCGGCCCTTCTCGGTTTTCCTCCCAGTGACCTCGTTATTCGCGATTTTTATATTCGCGATATACACAAACGACGCAGCTCCCGCGAACAGCATTGGAGCACTGTGTGTATATATATGTTTTTTTTTTTTTCAAAAAATATTATAACCGATCTTCTGGTTTCCCGTTATAAAAAATAAAAAAATTACCGACACACAAGGTGTACATACAAATTTTGATGTCGACCCAAAAACGGCTGATATATTCCGCGATACTGTGCTGGATCACAGGTAGAATCTACGAAAAGAGAAATATGCTTGATGATATATAATATAAAAAAAAAATTTCTTTTCTCATATCGTTACCTGCACTTGCTAAAATATTATCATTCCCTTATCGTTGACATTGCCAATTGCCACTAGCTCGAACCCATTCAACTCGAGGGCTTATCGTGCATCGACCGCTGCCGATCGTTATCGAGCTATTTCATATTACTGGCACTACCTGTTAACCTTCCCCCGACGATAACCGACGCGATCCAAATAAGCGCGTCCTCGCGCGCCATTTTCCAAACTTTTACGACGCTCGTTTCCTCCAATGAGAATATAAGAGATTTTCAGTGGGTTTTTCTACATGGCTCTAAAGTACCACAGGGAAACTCGGAGTGAATTCGAATGGAATTTATTGAGCAGGAACCCCGTTAGATACCCATACACGCATATGTAGAATCCAATAAATATCGCTTCCAATCGAATTTACGAACTTGGGAAAATCAGCATTTCGAGAATACGAGTGGCGGCGGGGAAAGGGTTAACCAGAACGCTGCTTGGCTTGGCTGTGGCGGTGGGGATGATCGAAGGACCCATTGGTCGAGCTGACTCGAGCTGGTACCAGGACGATTCCAGCCGATCCACCTCCGCCGTATAAATCGACTCCGGGCCAGACAGGACGAACGAGTCGTTGCCAGGATTTACCGGCGTCAGGTTATTGGCTTTGGAATTACGTTATGTCCTATCGATACTCTCGTCGATACTTATCGACGGGAGTATCGAATCGATACGTATCGATTCGATACTTCCCCTATGGCCGGGTTCACAATTTTCCGGCGTCCTGGTCACCTTGACAGTGACGACCGATCCAACTCAGCCGATCCAGGATCATCCGGTTGTTCGAAATCAGCTGATTAAACTCGTCCGCGAATGATCCCGGTTGGCAATACTGTTCCACAGGTGTACCAACTGGGACACTGGAAAAAAAAAAAAATATATATAAAGCCCAACCTCGTTACCCCGTGTTATTCAAGCATATACAGAGTCTGTACATATTTACATGGTCTCTTTGGCATATATGCAACCCACGAGCCAGTGTCGTATCGCTCTGAATCAATATAACGGCGATTTTCAACGTGTGCACGGACCCGCACTAGTCGCGATAGTCGCCTCGTTGCGGACCCGTCGTCGTTCCGTTACCTGGAAGCTGAATCCAATTTCCGTACACACCGTGTAGGACTGCACTCGTGACCGTTGTCGACCAGTGTGAAACTGCCTGTATGAATATTTTAAATATTTTTAGAATCTTTTTTTTTTTAATAGAATTTACCCCCACTTCACCCCCCTCTCGCCCCCCTACTACCAATCTCCTGGTTACCCGGCTCCGGATCCTCTCGAGCGACGTCCCTAGGGTTCATCTTCATGAAGCGACCCAAGTCGTATTAGCCCGTACGGATCCGCTTGTATCGTTATAGGATCAATGCTCACCGGCCCTGACCGTGCTCGCGCACCTCAACCGTCTCAGTTACCGTACGCTTTATCCATTATTCAGCACGCCCTACCGCGAATAGGTATAACCTCTCCGGGTGTCTATAAATATTTAGATCCCCAAGAAGATCCGTATAGAAGTAACCGTGTATACGTGGCGCGCGACCGTTAGGTCTTCCACCTACACCCTACGGGCACCTACTCGACCCTTGCGGATTTCCTTTATGTCACACCGGAAGGTCGAATTAGCTCCAGACACTTTCATGTACTTTTTATTCGATCCAGTCGTGTGCTGGTGTTAAGTTTTTTTTTTCTTCTTCAGGTTCAGGCTTTACGCTTTACAGAATCAGTGTGAACGAACCATAAAGTAGTCGCCCGTTTTCGTTTACCGTCCACTGTTATCTAGGGTGTGCTCTATCTATGTCATATACATATAGTGGTATCTGAAACGTAAGCCTGGTCTCTCCCCCCCCCTCTCCTCTCTCTTTCTCTCTCTCTCTCTGTAGCATGTATATATGTATACACTGGTATCAGTTTAAATCAATAGATGCCGTAACGCCCACGGGCCTCTGCTCTCGGTGCCTTCGTGGAAAAGCAGAGCGCGAGAGTCTCAGAGACACGTGTGTACAGGTATAGCTGATAATTGAGGGAAGGCGAGATAAGGAAAGAAGAAAGTGAGACGGATCAGTAGGAGAGGCAGGGAGATATTCGGAACACGAGAAAAAATATGCCTAAAGCTGGCTGGATAACCTCGACAAGTCCCAAGCTCTGACCTAACCTAACCTAACACGACTCCGGTCCGCCTAGCAACAGCAGATGATACCCCGACCGTGCGGCGGGCTGGAGTCGGCAAAAAAGTTTATCACGTATCCGTGAGAAAGGTTAGGGCCGTACGTGTACCTAATCCGTACACCGGGTTCAAAGTTCACGAGTAACCGGGATGTTCCTGATATCGATCCAGGACTCTTCCGATGTGTGCTTGTTTAAATTTTTTTTTTTTTTCTTTCTTTCCTTAAGCTCAGTTCACTCGTGTCGGTCAATTAGTCATTCTTATGGTTACTCGACATCCATTATGACCTTGAGGTCTGGACCTTCCCTCCGGTATGGGAGGCTCGTCTGCTGCCTGATCAAGGCGGAATTTCTTTGTTCCTAATCACCGTTAACGCAGATCCGAATCAGAATTTATTTTTGAAAAAAAAAAAAAAATTTCCACCTGTAATTATATTCACGTATGCCGTGTGGCGGGTCTTGTGCAATCCGGATTGGGAAAATCTGGGAGAATTCTTGTTCAGATATTATTCTCGGTACTGTCGATCATCCTCGATATATAACGGGTATCGTTAAAAGAGGGTCTCGGCTTGCCGGTAAAGACCGGCTGACAGCGAGCTCTACTCATAAAGGGAATAATAAGGAGCGCCGATCGGCTCCTAATTAACTAATAATGAGGTGACGCGCTTTTTACGTAATGTTACGGTAACCCGGGTTTTTGTAGCGGGAGTCACGTGATACGCTCATTGTATACCGGTTGGTACGTGTTATATGTATGCTGAAAAAAAAAAAAATACGTTGCTTTAGACAAACAACTTTGGAATTATGAATTATTGCAGACGGGTCCCTATTGTCTGTGTTGGAGGCTATTGTGTAATTGTTGTATGTACGTTTGGATATGTATCTTTGTATGGGACTGTTTATCATTGTTCCTATATACGTGTACACTGGATAAATATTTATCTATGTAAATATTGTATGTATTTTGAAGTCTCAAATCGATCGGTTGCCTCCCTGAAAGTCAATATCCTACGTGGCTTTTGTTGGCGGACCTTACGCTCATTGAGATGCATAAACTTTGCGAAAGTCTAGAAAATCGTCGTAACGGATTTTAAATATGCTTCGTTGCCACGCGGAATCGAAGCGTCTTGAGCGCGGAAAGGGACGTTGAAAATTTATCAGCGAGTTTCCCGTCTAGCGTTTGGATATCTCGTGGTTTAGGCACGATATGAATTCTTTTGGGTATATTGGATTTGTAAATTTATATACGGGGATACAGTTGCATTTTATGTGCCAGGTTTTTACTGCGGGACGAAGGAGTTGGGTAAATGTGGTAAAATATTATTTAACGTATCGTACGTGGCAATGCTCGGGAATTATGTGCGTGCGCGAAGCGTTTCGTGATTCAGTGCATTCTCCTGTAGGCCAGGGACGAGAGAACAAGCCAATCGGTTTCCACTGCTCGTTTTCTTTTTTGTATTACTTTTTTCTTTTTTTTTTCTTTATTTATTTCACTGCCGATATAATAGAGACTTACTAACCGTGCGACGCCTTGAGGAACTGTGGAAAGGTTGGAGTCTCGAAAAATATATAGGCTGGGTCGGATGGAAATGACTTTTGGGTTTATACCTTATTACGCGTCAATGCTGTGGGTCGATTGGAATTTTAGAGTGAACTTGGGATTTTTTTTTTTTCTTTTATTAAGATTCGGAAATTCGCGGAATTTCCGACCCTGCTTTGTTCGACGTGCAATATCGTGGACTCACCTGACTTGGGTAAACGACGGAATTCTTTATGGATTACGTAACGAGCCTGGTAACCCCATCGGTAACCGAGTGCCAATTACATCATTACTTGGTGAAGCAAGTTAGTTGACTCTGTTGGCCACGGAAAAGCCTTGTGGCGCCACCAGCGCTCCAGCCCGGTATAAGGTATCATAGAAACGTATTCTAATTCTGCAATGCATCATGGGAAACAACGTGTCGAGCGGTGGCGCCGCCAACAGTGTCTCTAACGTACTATCAGGGTCTTATAGTGTATACGTGCTAATTTTGAACGTGTCTCGTCTCACAATCAGATAAGACATTTGGAGTTATCGCGTCCGAAAGCAAATTCCACTCTGTTTTTCTTTTCGAAATCTAGTAATCTAAGATACGATTTTGAGATTCGGTCCTTCTTCGTGTCTCGGGGACACTCGTACTGATTCGTGGAATACTGGGCTTAAATCCCTTGCACTACGTAACATTAAATTACGTGTAGTTGAAACTCTTAGTTGAAACTCCTTATGTGCGAATACCTGGTAGTACGTCAGACGCACTGGTGGCGGCGCCACCGTTTGACACATTTCCCATGATGCATTGCTGGACTGAAATTCTTGTTTCTATAATACCCCGTAGCTCGCTCGTCCATATTTATCAAAGCGATGCGTCGTCGTTATTCGTTTCGCTTTGTCTATGGACGTCGAAGTGTCGTTTCTCGTGAATTTTTTTGAGGTTACGTATCCGGTCTTGACCTTTCGCGTGTATTCGGTAATTGATTATCGCGATAGGTGTTCTTCTACTAGATCCAAATTTTATGTATAACAATGGCCCGTCGTACGTACGTTTAAATCGCTATTTTTAACGGTTCTCACAGATCTCTCTCGATTTTTAACGCACGATTCTCGTCTCGTGCTTTATTTTCGTGTTTCTTTTCACTTTGTTCTCTTTTTAACTGCCTCTCCGGTTGACCCCCTCTGTTCATTGCATTCGCCTATTTCATTCCGAATAAGACTTTCCGTTATACTGGCAGGGGGGGAGCGAAGGAGGGGGGTGAATGTCACGAACGGAACACGCGATCAAATTTATGTAATGCTGGTACGATGCCATTGCCGACTGTGTTGCTTCTTAGTTGTTCCTTGTTCCGTAAAAAAGTTCTCGCACGACCAAATCCACTCTTGATCTCGACCTTCCACTTCTTTCGCCAAGTGGAAACACAGCAGGGACGTATCATCAATTTTTATCCGTACCCCTTTTTGTTAGCGTTTCAAAAAATTCTAATTTCTCACCTTAACTCTTTCTCTTTTTTGCTATTTATCTTTACTTGTTCTCTTGAGGATCTTCGATACTGGTATTTTTATTTAGGTACCAATTTTTTTTTAGAAATTTTAATAAAATTTGTCCCGGATTTTTTGATTGTTGCTCTTCTGACAATCTATTGCAAAGAAAACTTATCTTCATTTCTTTTTATACATCACCATCAAACGTTTTTTTATCGTAATCAGCTGTTAATTACGTATGAATAATACGCGCGGGGTACACGCAACTCGAGTTACGCTCCTGATAGGTACCAGTGCCCTTGTTCGCCAAGAGATTTCGAGCCTGAGATGGTAATGTGACGACGGGGTCATAGGTCGATACCAGCTGCAATTTGATATACAGACTGCGTAACCTCACGTGCAAGTGTCAGTATATACAGAGTGTACAAGTCGATTGAAGTTTCCTTAAAAAATTTCAACAATCCACAGTAAAAGAAGTGTCTCAGGGGTGTATCAATATTTTTTCAAAAATATTATCTCTCTTAATACAACGTCTCAACGTGTAACCAGGACTTCTTGAACCACCCGGTATGCGAGCTACAAGATTACAACGGCATTTAAGAGCCTGCGAAATTAAAAATGGGGCATACACCAAACCCGCCGGGCTACCGGCAATAGATAGCATGAAAGCTAGAACGCAGAGAATTGCGGATCCTGATGATGATGCCAGCTCCCGTAATGACGATGACTACGATGATAGAGCACGATTTACCGATGACTATCCGTACCGGTAAAGAGGCTGGTCCTACCTTCTCCTCTTCTATAAGCTGTCGATCCGACCCACCATTAACATTACCGTGAAAGACTTGAAAATATTTTTTCAAAATTCTCAATCCACTATTTCCCGTTAAATTTCAAATAAATTTTCAAAATATCCTTAAATTCCCAAATTACTCATTTTCCGCCAACTCTTCGTCCCGCCCGTGTCCCCTCGTGCGTCGCTCCTTAAAACTCTTCAAGCAGCCGAAGCTCTCGCGACTGCAGCCAAAGCAGCCGGCTTAATAGTCAGGGTGAATCCCTCCAGGTGCAATCAATAAGCTCGAAGTGAACTCGTGGACCTCTCCCCAGGTTGCCCAAAGTCCAAGAGGAAGATCCCGCCGGCACCCTGGACGGGATTTTGGATAATGCTTAACTACCCTTAGTATTTACGTCCCTGTATATAGACGAAGCCTATATTTTCACTTGCCATACCAGCTATAGTAATACGTGCCGGACGAGGAGCATCGTACAGTTTTAGGTTGGAAGGTTGAACCTCTTCTATGGAAATTTATGGAGATACCTTCTGCAACCTTCTCGACCCTTTACAACCCTCGTTACTCTTTCTCTCTCTCTCTACCTCCAAAATCATCCCTCCGCGCACCGCACGCGTCTTACGAAGTCTCAGGCAGACGGCAACGTGGAAGCTTTACGGCGAGAGGGGAGCGGCGGCGGGGGGGGGGGCTAGATTTATAAGGGTACTAAATAGGTCGTTACGACGTATACGCCGCAGCGTCGCGACGCCCTGAAGTTTTTCGTTCTGACGACGCAGCCCACCCTCCACCACCCTTCTGCACTTTCTTCAGCATCCGGGCGACGCCTTCTCTCCCACTCTTTTTTTCTCTCTCTTCCTTTACCCTTTCTACAGGCCATTCCCTGACCTCGGTAACCTTGACCTAGGCTGTGCCGGGTCGATCAGTCGATGGGTGGGATGATTCTACCCCCCCCCCCCACTCCCTCTCTCCCCTCCATCAACACTGGCACTGTACTATCTGCTATTATCGACTCCCCCCTCCCCTTTCCCCTACTTCTTTCTATCTCACGTAAATCAACCAATTGCCTTGAGTCGCTAGTCAGCGGGATGAAATTCTATTTTTGTTTGTGATATCATGATGTGGAATTTGATTTTTTGTTTCTTTCTTTTTTTTTCTTCTTCTTTGCTACGTTTCATCGTGGATAATTGTATCTTTCGTGAAAGGGACCTGTCTTCTTGCGCTACGGGATCGATATTCCAGGAATATACGGCAGTCGTTTCTTCTGGGGGTGTCTTTCTTTTTTTTTTCTCTCTCTTTTCTTGTTTGCTTTCTCTTTTCACGAGAACCGAGTTTTACTCGGGTGACACGGAGAACTCGGTACAATTGAATCGGATCGACTAGGCTCCTACTGGTTTTCTTGCTCTTGGAATAATTCTTTGTGAGATATTGCTTTGCTGTTGTTGTTGTTGTTATTATTATTATATTGACCGGCCGACAATCTTTATGTTTCAGATATCGCATTGCGCAACTCGACAATAACGGCCGAGATCGGTGCGACGTTTGGGCTGTTCGCGATAAAAGAGGAAAGAAGACAGCGAAGGGAACACACGGAGAAAGAGAAAGAGGGAGAGAAAGTGAAAGAAAGTAATCAAGTGATAAAAGCGCGTACGCGTCACGAAGGGAATAAAATTGAAAAGAAACAATTTCGCAAAAAATTTAGGCCGTGATTCTTACGAATTTTCGCGATCGCGCCTTTCCTTTTTTATTTTTTATTTTTCTTTTTTCAAAAAGACTGATTTCCCGCCTGGCGCCCTTAAGGATTTTATAAAGATGTGATGTAGCGGATCGAGCGCAAAAAAAAAAACGGGGGGCGAGATCGAGCGAATCGTGTTAAAGGGAGAAAAAAGAAGTGAAAGCAGAGCGAAATTGAAAGTGAATAGAAAAAGGCGGGGAAAAGATAAGTGATATTTCAAGTCAAATTCAAATAAGGGTGACTCGATCTGGGTTCGTCCTTTTTTTTTTTTCCTCGAACCTCTTATCAACCCTTAGGTCGAATTTACGGGTATTTTCGGTATTCGCAATTCATTTTCTTATCAATTTTAGGAAAAAGGAAAAAAAGAAAGTTTTTCGACTCTCCATCCCCCACTCCTTCTCCGCTCAAGAATAATTCATCCCTCGAACATTTCCAAGATCCGCTGCCCCCGCGAATATATCCGTAATTTTTTACTCTTCGTGAAGCCAGTATTACGGGCAATCGCAACGCGCGGTGGAGTATTTTATCTTTTTCGAAATAATAAGAAAAAAATTACAAAAAAAACATAAGACGCGTCTGTCCGACCAATTTTCTCTTTAAATATCGAAGAGTCTCTTTCTTGACGCCTTTACGACGAAACAACGAGACTACTAAGTATTAATTGGCCACGTTATATATATATATATATATATACACACACAAACACATATAATATAATAGAGTAAGAAAAAAGAAAAAAGAGTATAAAAAGAAGAAATATCTTAAACAGTATTCCCAGTACTAGGCGTATACGACTAATTAGATACTAATTAAGCGAAAGAATTTGTCGCGACTATAAATAAAGTGAGAAGGAACGGGTAAAAGTTTCGCTTTAGTCCAAGTCGACCATTAATATTGATATCAAAAAGAAAAAGAAAATAAAAGAAGAGGACCGTGTTGAGCACGGTATATATATATACACCTTCGTTGTAATATTTGACAAAGAGAATTCTTTAATTGAATAATAAAGTTACAACGTGACACACACATATATATATATATATCTACGTACAAGTGACCCACGAGAATACTAAATACACGAGTAAAGTTGAGTAAGAAGAGAAAAAAGAAACGAAAGAGAGAGAGAGAGAGAGAGAGAGAATAATCGTTAACGTTGAATCGCGTTGAGCGCGTATTATAATTAATGACAAAGAGAGAGTTTTTAATTAACAAAGGCTTAATAAGCTCGTGCAAGAGTGTCGCGGGTGACGTTAATGATAAGAGACGATAAAACTATAGGAAGTGTCTTGTGAAGGGATAAGAAGAAAAGGGGATAAATTATTAATCAAGGCCTCTACGAGTCCTGTGCTTCTTGCTATAATATATAAATATATATATATATATATATAGTCAGTATGTACAAGGAGCATCCAGGCAATTCCTCGACGAGCAGCGCCTCGACGAAGGACGGCGACGTCGAGCTGGTGAGCAGGTTCCTGGCTCCTTTGTGCGCCAGAGACGAGGCAGCCAGGAACATAGCCCTGGCTGCGGCAAGGACGACAGTCGAAGGATGGCTGGGAGGTGTGGGAAGTCCAAACAATTGGGAGGATAGTGCGGAGATGGAAGATTTAGCTGATACCCCAGGAAAGTTCAAGGGTCAGGATGGCAGGTGAGCCTGAGAGTGCAATCAGTTTATTAATGTTATAGATCAATTTATTAATATTATGGAATGTTTTTTATGGAAATTTTTAATCCAGTTCTTTGGGTCGTTGTTCGCGTTATTATTTCAAAAAAAAAAAAAAAAAGAAAAGTTGATCCACCAAACCAGAAATACAGGGATCGATGATTAAAGGAAGTCGATGAGAAAAATGGAAAGGGAGGATTTTAGGATTTGGCCAGTGTATTTTTGGTTTTGGAGCCTTTCCGGCTCGAGTGGCCATGAGATCGAATTAGAGGTCGTGTTATTTTCTGGCGGGACACGTGATACCGGGTGACATAATAATAGCTGTTCGAGTCAGCTGATTTTATGCTAGCTTTAATCTCCTGTAAGCAGACACGGAGCGTTATCGGTATAAGATATTTTTTACTGATAACAATTTATTTTTTGCGTTCGTACTTGGGAATGATTTGGCAGTGAATAGAAGCTACTGGTTATGTCATTTGTGAGAATTAAATAAATTGGGAGTTTCTAGGTAGAAATTAGCTTTTGGTTTTTTGTAATACATTAAATTTTGGATTTTTTTCTTGTTTTTTTTTTTAAGGTACGACATGAACATCGAGAGGTCGCCCCTGAAGTCAGCACCGAAGAACGTCCACGGTTCAGGAAGGAGTCAGCTGCTCCAGGACACCTTCAGGACGGAAGGATTCTTTCCCCAGAGCATTACAGAGAGTCAGGCCTTCCTCAAGGACACGAGTCTGGATTCCAGTGAACATTATCCTTTGGAGTCCTTCGACACGGTGGATGGACGATTTGGAAATGAGACAAACTTTGGAACACCGTCCGAGAGGAGGAGGTACCCGGGCGGGGAGGGTTTTGAAAAATTAGCTCAGTCGAATTCCTCGGACGAGGGCAAAGGGTTCACGATAGAAGGTCGGGGGTTAAGGTTCAGAGAATCGGAGCCCAGGTTCAGCTCATCGAGCGAGAGCGAGCGGAAGTTCCTTGGCAGTTCGAGCGAGCGGCTGAACGAGCATCCGGATGAGAGGAGGAAGGAGGATAAAAAGTCAAAGAGCAAAGCCAAGGGCGTCAGGCAGAAGGTGGAGGATGACGAGCTGGACTCGGACACCAGGATCTACGGGAAGAGTCCCAAATTTGACGATGGATTTCCCAGTATACGTCCTGTGTATCCTACAGGAAACTACGACCTGGCAAGTGGAAATTTCATGAGTCGGGATGAACGATTCGTAACCGGTATCGGTTTCCGGGAGTCTGAGGTCGACCTGGAGGACGAAGGAAGTACGATGATCGAGCCTGGCGTCGTTTTCAATACCTTGGACGGCTTTGATTCGGAAAACATGGTCATGTGCTACGGACAGGATCTTCCCGAAGAAGATGAGATGAATCTGGAGAACGTGGAGTCCTGTCCTTTACCTGGACCCGATCGCAGGGACCCCCTGCAGTTTCATCAGGCTGAGATCCAGGATTACCTCAAACACGAACCAGGTCGCAAGTTTAGCGCTGGACAGATAAAGAGACCACTTTCCCAGGACGAGGACGTATCCGCTAAGAACGGCAGGGTCCTGGAGAGTCCTGAAGTCAGTCCTGGAGACGTCGGGAGGATGCTGAACCTTGGTAACGCCTTGGATGGTCCACGTCAGGCTCAGGCTAATAAATATCTCAGCCTGGTCACTCTTCATCTACCTGTCATTCTGCGATTGAGCGTAAACTGTCCCTTTCATAATGTGAGGGTCAAGTGTGCGGAGATCCTGGAGATGGTCAAGGTGAGTCTTCACGTTTCTGAGAAAAAAAATCATTTGATTTTCTAAGAAGAGTAACGTCGCGTTATCATCTAACCTTCTTGCGACTCCTGCCGAGAAGGTCCACGGCTTCTGAAATACTTGAAAACGCCCCAGCATCCCGCATAGAGAAAAATTTAGTAAACATCCTATTTGTCTTCATTCTTTAAAGAAAGTTTCGACCTCTTTGCGTTTCACCATCTATTTCTCCACTATTTTTGCATATCGATGCTATATCAATAGAGTTGTTTTGACTGGCGATTTAAGAGTCGTTGCGAAAAATAATATCTAAAAATACAGTCCTCCGTTTAGTAACTGCGTTCATCGCTCCTGCAAAACAACTCTAAATTATCTACGAAGGCTATTTCACTTAAAAATTGTGTAACGCGCTCGTAAAGTCGTATTAAAAAAAAAAGAAAAAAGAAAAAAGAAATGAGCAATTTTCAATCCTGCGAACAAATTAAACGGACCTTTAATACGATTAAACGGATAATTCATTAGGAATACGTAGAGTATCGACGCCATTGTAGGCCACTGTACAATTACAACGAGCCTTTATACGGTACCCGTCGATTCTTATGCAAAACTGTGTAATTACGGTGATCAGAATTTGCAAGGAATTACTGCGGGACACTTCAGTTCGTCTGACACTATGCTATTGTATCTTTTATGGTATAGTATAGTAGGATGATACTATAGGAAGATGCATTGTATGCATTGTAGGCATTGTAAGCATTCGTAGCATTACGGGTATTGCATTCGCTCGTAAGGCAACGCAGTTAGTCCTCGTTAGCGGCAATGTAACGGGTGACCGAATAAAAGAAGGCTAATTCGCGTCTAACTGTTCCTATCGGTGCTCGATCACGTTTTAGTGGAAAATAGAACGAACGCGGTACGATTGTCACGTGACGCAGGGATGTAACATTGAAAAAAGAAATGACGATGAAAAAAAAATAATATAATTATTAGGTCGTAACGACAAGTTTGAGTGAATTTAATAGAAATAAAAGGAAAAAATATAATCGCCCAACGTGGGGCTCGAACCCACGACCCTGAGATTAAGAGTCTCGTGCTCTACTTTTTTTTTTCTTTTTTAATAAATTTTATTTGTAAAAGTAAATCATCATATGAAACTTGTAATGCCCAAACAAACTTAACCCTCGGCCGTCGCACTGTAATTTTGCTGCTTCCGCCGTCGCACTGGGTCATCTATGTCCGCGCACATTTTTCAATGGTTAAAAGCGTTTTAAAAAATCTCAAGAGAAATCATGATAACTCCCGACATAGTTTGCAGAATGCAAATCGACGTT
>JARQSU010000385.1:1156278-1173811 GCA_030142265.1 Calameuta filiformis | reverse complement strand
GGTTAAAAGCGTTTTAAAAAATCTCAAGAGAAATCATGATAACTCCCGACATAGTTTGCAGAATGCAAATCGACGTTCACTGAAGCCCAAAAGTTATTATTTTTAATGCTAAAATTACATACGCGAGCGAAAACGTTCGAAAAACGTGTTTTTGCTCGAATGTCAATAAAGAAAAAAAAGTACCACGGCAATGAAAAAGTTACCGTGGATTATCGTCATGGACATCCCGAAGCTTAAGAAAAACCGGGCTATGATGCACAATTATCATTTGGTTGGTTATAGCTTGAAGTTGTGCACTTATCACGTTCGTCATTTCTTCTTTGAGGTTCTTCATCGACTTTGGTGACTGTTCATTCTCTCTGTTATATTCATACTTAGCACTCTGATTTCTGTAAATTTGTACCCTGTTGTTCTCTTCTTTATGGGTTATTTCGTTATCGAACACCTGTTTTTTTTATTAGACACTACCCTCCGAGTAAGGAATCTTCTGCCTCACGCTTTTCATTATTTTGTTGAAGTTGTAATCGTTATTTTCTTTATCGGCTGTTCTTACCAGCTTTTTTAAAGTTTAAAGCAAACTTTAGGACGGGGCATCCTCTGTACGATGCTGGATGGTCCTGTTTCTCCACAGTTAGCGCATCTTAAAAGCGACTTATCCGCATTCTCCATTATTGGGCATTCCCCAGGCTTATGACTAGCAGCGCACTTCACACACATCTATAGGTCAGATTGCAATTGGCGCTTGCATGATCAAGTCTCTGACAGTTCTTAAATTGGAAAATAGCTTCTTTTCTAAGGCATTCCCATTTAACGGGTTGATATGCTAATGCTTTCACTTTTGTAATTTCGGACGCAACACTGTCATGACTTGAATGAACCAGGTAGTGGAACTTTTCCGGGTTATCTTTATTGAATATAAATTTCGTGATTTTTTTCACTTCGACGTTAGTTAGTTGACACTCAACTAACTCATCTTCTATATCCTTTGCTGTGAAATCACCTTGTATTACTTTCAAAATCAAAGTTTTAGGTTTCATTGCTCTCGGTGCGTATGTACAGTATTCCTTGTTTAGATCCTTTAACAATATTTTGATCCTCTCATGCACTTCTAGGGTTTTTTTTTGTCATTATTGCGAGATTGCTGATGTCACTTTGTTTAATCAGGAAGGTACGCAGATCCATAGACGATGCTCTCTTCGTAAATTGGTTTTTTGCGTTTTTTTCTGGGAAACAAAAAAAAAAGATTCAGAAGATTATAACGTTAATTTACATACCCTGATACACTGTTTCCTGGGCCTTGGACCGAAAAACAAAGAATTACTCGAAAAGCAGTTTTCCCTTACGAGCCCGTCGCACTGGGTCACTGACGACCACTTTTGATGTTTGCCGTATCCTAGGTCGAACACTAACTGGCAGACATGACCAAACTTCGGCTGCAGGACCTTACCTATCCTAAGTTTTTTTTAGGGGGTTATAGCAGGGCCCGCCCCTTTTTCCGTTTGCAGAAAATACAGAAGTGAAATTTCGCTCTGGTCACGAGTGACCCAGTGCGACGGCCGAGGGTTAAAAATAAAAACAAAACACAATAATCCTCTTTTTTTTTTTTTGAATATAAGAATATTGGCTATCCTAGTTAACGGCACTCTTATTCTGGCTACGTATTACCAAATAAAATCATTATTTCTTGTGAGCTAATACACGCACTTACTATTGTATCTTTATATGCCGTTCTGGAAGAAAAAAAAAATAAAAATGAAAAGAAAAACCAGATCTCCTCTATGCGGAGTTAAAAAGATGAAAAAAAAAAAATAAGAAAAAAAGATAAGATGAGTGTCCAGCTATCTATCGCTATCATTTTTCTTGATTAGCCATTATTTTTGTGTGTTTTTCCTATGCGATTCCATTATATCTCTGTATGGTAACGCTGTCGAGTAGACCTCATTATGCTTATTAATTCTATAATCATTCGGTGTAAATGCTGTCATCTTGTCAGCCATATTCCTTTTCCAATGATAAATTATTGGTATATTTTCCTCGTTTTGTAACAGCCCTTGGCTGTCTACTAATATAGAAGCTTGAGGAGGGAGGTATCCGTCCCTTTTCATTTTGCTAATTTCTTCATTGTCGAAATTAGTGAAGTTTTTGATTATACGGTTGTTTATGTCAGCAGTTGCACCGAAGTAGTCTCTGGCTAATTTTAATACGAAAGAATCAAATCTAGGGACTTTCGCTAATTTTAAGTTATACAACAGTCTATTGCTGATGTTCTTCTTGAAGTTCGTATGAAAAGATCCATATGCGCTTAGACAAATTTTTCGGCATTTTCGTTTCAAATAGCCTCATTCTTTCCATGACAGAAGCACTTATATTTCATCAGTTTGGGGCCGCATATGATAATATGGGCCTGATTAGTAGTTGGTAACATATAATTTTAGATTTTTTACGTAGGTCCGTGTTGTAAAATAGCCTACTATTAGTTTCGAGAGCCGTTCTAGCTTTTTTATGTTGTATTTTGACATGCTCGTTATATCTCGGTAGATAATCAATATTCATTCCTAGATATTTAACAGTGTTTTTACGTGGAATTCGAATTTCCTCATCAGTACCTGGTATTTTTGTTTTAATAAGAAAGGATTTAATTCCTTCTTTATTTAACCTTGAAAGGTTTGAGTGAATTTAATAGAAATAAAAGAAAAAAAATATAATCGCCCAACGTGGGGCTCGAACCCACGACCCTGAGATTAAGAGTCTCATGCTCTACCGACTGAGCTAGCCGGGCCTGTGTTAAATGTATTTTAGAAGTACCGTCATATTCGAGAAATAATGACATAGATCTCTATTTTAGGACAGAGGACTTCCAGTGCCGGAACCTGCATTCGATGGACCCAGCGCCTTCGTCCCAGTGTCGGAGGTGAGTTTATTTCAATGTTCGAACCGTATTTATTGATTTTTTAAATTTCGTAACGCAGAAATTACAGCAAGACCATACGATAAAAGTTTTAAACTCATTTTCGTTTCGTGACAATCGGTGATTCACGTGGAAACGTATGATTTGCTGGCTATAGAAATCACAATTGACTTTTTTTGATAATTACGAGAAGCGAAATTGGTCTCGTAAAAAATTATTCTAGTATAGCCTTCTCCTTTCTTTTTCTCTTTATCAGTGTAATTCTGGACTTCGCGTCACGCCTTGTAGAACGAGCGCAATTGGCAGCACGGCTTGCGCTAATTTTATTAGGGCGATGAGCGTCGCGTCGGATGTCGACGAAAACAAAACAATTGTCAGTGCTAAATCCGTGCGTGTCCTCCTCTCATTGGTTCTCGATCGGTAAAATAGATTCGGCAATGAGCCATTAACGAAAATGTTCATTCATTAGAAGCGCCGCGACGACAGTCGCGGTAATAATAAAAGAATCGAGCAGCCATGCTTATATCGTGGACATTTATTTGTCCCCTCATAACCTTCAATTCATTCTAATTGCGAGCAATTAGGGTCTGTTATCTCCAAACGGGGTCTTCATTGACGTACGTTGGTAGGTTCGACCGCCCTACCTTACCGACCGAGCTCTACGCGGGTTCCATCTGCTTCGTATAGTCCCTCTTGTAAGTTCCTTGTACTTTCAACAGATGGCGACACCATATCTACTAACCTATCGTTCCCTACCAGACCAATAGACCAAGACTCAAGCTCTCAATTGACACAATCTTTCATCTCGTGACAGTTTGGAAACGTGATATGCTCCGATTTGCGAACACTCAATCGATCGAATCTATTTTCCCTCTCTCCGTTTCTCCTGGACGGATCAGAGAATCCCAATGAGTGCGGCGAGCATGGCGATTCGCCAACTCACCGGGGGCTAAGGTCGCAATTACTGCGTAACGTGCTCTCTTCTATTCGCTCGTTCGTTTCATTCGAACGAGGCAGAATTCATCAAGCTTCATCGTGTAAGATCAAACTGGCCATGATCCAGAAATCAAAAAGTACAGCTGGACGGTGTCCCATTGGAAAAAAAATTTTTTTCATTTACAAAACTGAACATAACAAAAATTCACATTAATTAAATAGCTCATTCTCGATAAAATCACTACATTCGTTACGCGACTAATGAAATAAATATAATATATAATTAACAAAGAGTTAATTTCACAATCCCAACAGATAATTCTATTTGCAAGTGAATTTTTTTCAATGGTTTCGCTCGAAGTTTCTTTTTTTCTTTCCTATAAACTCATAAAGAGGTATCCGCCCCCCTTTTTCCCTTCCCTCGCACCACTCCTCTTATACGTACTCATTCTTTCCTTCTCTAATTTTCATTAATTCGGCCGGACGCGTCACTTCGTTTAGCTCGCTGACTTCGTTACGAGTTTTACTCGGCGCGGAGTCCGCGTTCCTCGTAATTGCGCCGTAATTGAGTTAGAGGAACGTTTCGCCAGGGCCAAGCGCTGGCAACGTTGCCCACGGATTTCTGTTTGCTCCTAAAACCAAAAATCGAGTTAAATCGTAGCTCGAGAAAAAAAAATAATAAATAAATCAATACCCATACATACGTACGCGAGCCTATTTTTGAAATATCATCCTTACACGTTATTATCGTACCACCCGGTATACTTTCCAATCCTTGATATTCATATTTTAATTAGATCGCCCGGTACCTGCAGATCCCAGACACTTTGGAAACTTCCCATATGGAAACTGTGTACCTTCGATATGCGCCCGTTAAATATTTACCTAGTCGTTTCTCTGAAATCTCGAGGATTTCAGTTCCACGTTGCTTCACGTCGCTCCACACAGTGTTGCCAATCGATTCGGAATTAAACCCGCAGGCTTCAAAGTGTAACTGGTTACGTTGAACCTGGACGGGCGTAAGAAGTAAAAGGGGGAAAAGGCGCGTATTCATTGCAGTTCGCACTTCAACGCCACCCCTAAGCCTTTTGCTATCCTCGCTCACGCGTTATGCAAAACGTCCCTCTGAGGATACAAAGAGCCAAGTGCGAAATATCGGTCGAGCAGAATGCAGCGTGAACGAGAGATGCGTTGCTGGTTGGATTATTTTTTATTTTTATTTTTATTTTTATTTTTTCCTTTACTTAGAAAATCTTTCCTTCGCTTCAATTAATTAATGGGCAGCATCCTCGGCTGATTCTTGGCTCTCGGCGATTTATTCAAGTTAAATTCTACCGCGTCTCTTCTGCTTGAATTTTATAATACAAAGTCTGCTGCAAGATGCGCGTCTTATCCTGGAAATATGGTAGGGGGTATTAACTTGAGCCCGGGGCCGTTCTGCAATTTTGCCTTTTTTTTTGTCTTCGTCTTATCTTTGCTCGCTGTTATCACTCGGACGCACTTTCTACGGTCGATAAGCTTGTTGGTGGTTTTTTTTCTTCTGATTTTCGTATGGTAGGGTTTATTTTTTTTTTTTCGAAACTGACTGACGCGTTATGGCGGAAGCCTCGGTGGGCGGGGAAGGAGGGGTGAATTTTTTGCTCGGAACCGGAAATCACGAATCACGTGTCATTCTACGTCGCGGGATTTCGCGCATGAGCGATTCGCGGGACGCGAATTGTCCTTGCAAAATTTTTTTTATTGTCCTTCGAAATCCGACCCTTCGTTCTTTCCTCGTCAGACGGGAAGTCGACTGCTTGTCTTTTCTTCGTTTGTAAATCCAGTGGCGCCCCTGGGCGTCTCTTGGCGTCGTTTCCTTTCTTGTTATTATTTACAGCGGGATTCAGCGGGACGCGTCCTTTTATCCTTTTTTTTTTTACACTTTTTTTCTCTCTCTTTCGTATATCACTTTGGGTTAGTCGCTATTGTCTTACGTAACACGCGTCGCGACGCCTCGCGCGGGCTGACGAGGATGATAAATTTATTTCTGTTCTTGTCGTAGATATTTCTTTCTTTTTTTTTATTATTTTTTCCAAAAATTATTCCTCACCGATTTCTCGTTTCTCTTTATGCGGGTTAAGCATCTTGTGCTCTGGCGATGCATTTTGTCTCAATTTCTCCTTGTTATTTATTTTCTCGATTTACCGGAAGTCGTCGGGCGCACGAAGACGCGGAGGATGTTAACCGGGTGACGTTTTAACATCTCCCTGAATTATATTGGGAGGCTGACTTTTTCTCCTGGAGAAGCATTATAAAGTAATCTAGCGGAGTGCAGCGTGATTGAGATAAACCGAAATCTATTATAAAGATCACGGGGGCTGAAGCGGAGATACTTGGGGGAAGTTTAGAAACTTTTGGAAACGATATACAGAACTTCGAGCCAAGTAAAATGGCGAATACGTGGCAACGTTGTAATGGGAAACTGTACCGGTAGAAAATCAAGTGGAACCAGGGAAATCAGTGGAGGATCTGGTTTTTACTTTTTGAAAATATTTTTTTTTTCTAAATTTATACACTTACGCGGATCATACACTTTTACCCTGTACATAATCATAGGTATAGTATGTGCTTCTAGAGGATCATATACATATGGCTCGACTCTTATACATATACATATATAGTATATAAGATAGAATTTTTTCCAGTACCAATCAACAGGAAGAGAGTTTCTTGAGGAGTTTTTCAAAACATTTTTGAACAATTGCCATCCGGTAATTTTCCTCGGGTTTCTCTCGGGCTGCCCGACTTCTATTTTGCACTTAGAAGCTTCTCCCGTTTTACAAGCTGGATTTTTTTTATTTTTTGGTTAACGACCCAGTCGAGCCAGCCAGTCTCCTACCTGAGTAACCTAAGCCAGTCCCCCCTCTCGTAGTCTCGTAAGCATGATGACCTCGTTGCCATAGCAACTACATGGCTTTTGGATATTTTCGTATTCAGGTATATATAGATATATTGATATATGAATTTTCGAAAATCAATGAGAGTACACAGGGCATTGTTTATTTTGAATTTAATGAGCTTTGAAGCTTTTTTAATTTTTTTTTTGTTTGAAAGAGAAAAAGAAAGGTTTTTTTTTTTTTTGGAAATTCCTTTGATTTCTGAACCGTGGGATTTTCATTGAGATTTTTCTCAGCAGCGATGAGATTAACGTTCCGATAGTAAATGGACCATTTCCCGTCGGGACGCACGCGACGTAAACGCCGTCGACCTAATCTGACGCAATTTATCGTCGCGATGATAAATAAATGTCGCGTGTCGCTGTTATGCGATTTTTACAGCTTTTCTCTCCAGTGAAGACCGAAGAGAAGCTTGCAGTTGCGTCATTGTCATTGCACAAAGGTAAGTGAGTCGAATTTATACGTTTATCACGTAGAGTTTCGATATCGTTTGGATTTTTTATGACGATAACAATTTTAATTTTCTATTTTTTTTTTCGAAAATCAATTTTTTTTTTATTAAACACAAAAATTTACGCATCACGACTACGTGAATGTATTAAAGCATAACACGCACTGACAACGTTCGTAAACCGTTATCTGTTTGGGTTAAAAATGAAAATCCAAAAAAATAGATATTTGACGTAAAATAATATTGAATCGACGATTTTGAAAAAGTTGATTTCCTCTCTATTTGTTTGTCTGGTGCTCTTTGTTCCTTTAGGTCCCTTCATTTTTCATTGCCTTAAAGCGTTTTCATAAGCAGTCGTCGCGACGCTCAGCGTCTGCATCGTTTCCGCCTCGTGGAGTCGGGGGAAAGAAAAGGAAGATAAATATTTATTAATATATATATATATACACACACATAAAAGCATATAGCAATCGGAGTCCTTAGTTCTTTGAAAATTCTAAATCATCGCCAGCGACAGATTTGACTCTGTCGCTCTCATGGATACAAACAAAATCTCCCGGCTAGTATGTAAATACAGCCTGTTAAAACTGATCCAGTCACCAGGACTGGCAATGAGTTTGATGCTTTTAAAATTTCAAAAAAATATATCCCACACGTATTTATATTCAGAATGCAAAGCTCGAAAATAAATAATGAAAACCCACCCTATTGTTCGCGATCGTCGAAACAGTCCAAATGTCTGTCTACCGTTTCACCAACGTTTACTCGAAATATCAGCGTGTCCCACATACGAAAATTGCACCGCCGAAATATCGCCCGACAATGAAGCCTAATGTCGCATTCATACGCACATGCATGTGCGCCATGACGTTTTTCTACAGTTTTACATGTCTCGTCTGGCTGCTACCAGTAACTCCTGTTCATCCGTCATTTTTTTTCTGCTATATACCACACACATATTTTCCTTTTTTTATAGCATCCCCACTCTCTGCTATTCATTCTTCAGCTACGCTTCGCATCGCTCGATGCGAACCCGCCTTCTGTTTCGCCGATTTTCATACGCGACCCAAGCACGCACTCTATGTCATCCTCGACTGCAGCCATGTGAGCGACATATTTCCCAGCTGATTTTACACCGTCGAACTTGCGCCGAGGGCGCGCTCTGTCGGCGGCGTCCGACACTATTACAACTGTCCTCGTCCGAAATTCACTAATTCCCCAGTTCCTCCTCGAGTAATGTTACCAGCACGTCCGTTTTACACGGGATGATTCACGTAAAGCTTACACGTACAAGCCCTGTAGTTCGGGGTTGATGAATCGGGGGGAACCAAAACTCCAGGCTTTATTGCGTTTTCATGTAAAGTCCTTAACACGGGACCTTTTTATTGGACCCTCGCTCTCTTGAATTATACATATATATTTCATATTCAGCGACACTTCATTTTTCTTGATAACCCAACCCGACGATCCTTATTATTCTTCGGCAGCCACCACTTCCGTTCAACAGCCACCACTTCCGCTCGGCAGCCACCACTTCCGTTATCTGAATCCCGGAAGTACGTAGTCCGCGTAAATATACATAAAATTTTTGCTCCTTTGATCGCTACGTTAATCCCGATTAACAGTCTCCTCGCCTTTTCGTTATTTCTGGAAAAGATTTTAATGAGCGTCGCAGAACCAACGGCGCCACCGCTCCTCACTCCATTCTCCAAGTATATTCGAGATCCTTCGTTAATCCCTGGACCAACCCCCCTCCCCCCCTACCACCTTTCATCTTTCAACCCCCCTTTCAAACCTTTCACCGCTTCGTCCTCGCAAAGTTCCTAAAGGATTTTCTCGTCATAAAAAAATTTTTAATTCACGTCCCGCATAAACCATCTCCGTTACGATGCAGCTAATGTTACTAGCTAAAGTTTTCAGGAATATGTAATATCGACCGCGACTGCACCGACGGCGGTACTCGTTCCGCGTCCCGACGCCCCATTGGGCTTGAATTATCTCCTTTCATTACGCCGATTTCACTGGCGAGCGTCGCGACGCTCGGGAACCTTCTACCGACGTCTTTCAAGAAATTCCTAGTATATATATATATATATATATATATTCATCAACCAAGATAAAATTATCCTATTCGAGAAGGCGAATCCAATTATTTAACCTCGAAGCGATTTCGCCTCTGCCTTTCAATTTCCCTGTGAGCCACTAAAGCTCAGAATGAGACGCAGAATTATTTCTTATACGTAAGCTGCTACGATACGACGGTTTTGGAAATTCGCGAGCCGCAGCAGCCTTCGTGTCATCTTCAGGGCCGGAGGGGAGAACAGGGGTGGTACACGAGTTATGCCCAAGACCGCAGAATTAAATGGCCAAATGAAATCCTCCTCTGGTATTTGGGTTGGTATACATGTATACGTAGAAGTTATGCAGTCGGTCGACACACTCCGGGTCCTCGGGCGTCGGGAGGTTTTCAACGTTGGCTGCATCTACCGCGACCTTTTAATAACGTTATACAGGCGGATGCTCAGTGCGAATTCCTGGGCCGCGACGTATAACCTCTTCGTCGCTTTACTTCCCTCGTAAATTTGCCCGACTATCGCTTTCATGGGGATTAACCGTGAGGCTCTTGAGAACCGAAAACTCTGGAAGAAGATTTTCATCGCGCGATCATCCTTCAGAATCTGCTGACTGCTTTACGATACTCGTACGTACGATACGATATAGTATAGCGCTATACGTATTTTCATGTTTTCAACGAGAACTGCAGATTTTACGATTTTTTCTTTTTTCTACAGTTTTTACCTCGATTTTCTTTTACTCGAAAAATATTGTTTTTTTTTTCTTTTTTTTCGGTTTTTCGAATAAAATTTATCAACGATCGAAATCTCGTACGCTCGATCGCTACCCATCCGATTTCATCGTCACTTTATCTTGTTTACAGGCACGTTCGACACGGTAGCTTCGGTCGTGTCGAATTTTCTCTCGAATGTCGTTCGTATTAAATTTCCGGAATCGCTATTCGCTCGCCGATATATTCGATTTATTATTGGCTCGCATCGATTCCCAGTGGGTTTTCAAGTCCCATGAATTCGGAATACATATATCATTGTGAACGCCGCGAAATCGTCCATGAACGTGAGAGACCAATACATTTTCCGACAGCGAAGTTACCCATTTTAAGCAAAAACTTTTGGCTCCGATTTTATTTTTCCTTAAGAAAAAAAAAAAGAGAAAGAAAAACCATTTTGACTCTTTTTCAAAAATTTCATCCAAAAGATAATGGATTCTTGTCCTCGTTTACGATTAATAATATCGACTATAACTATATCGGTACCTAGTGACGTAGCGACACGTCATTAAAATAATATAATAAAAAATCGATGGACGTCGCAAATAAAAAAAAGAATTTCTCGAGCTAAAGTATCTTCGGAATCGGAGATAAAATATATTTTTCTATCTGTTGCGTAACTTTTGCAAATTACGTAATTATGTACCGTCGTACATGTCGATATCCATTATAGAAGAATGTTTGGCTGTTAACGTTAACGCCTCTTATCGAGGACCTTGAAGGTAGCCGTGGTTCTAAAAGCCGTCGCGATAAAACGTCAGGCCACTAACGATAAAACTCCGGCCACTAGTTCGCCCCCTGATAACTTTATATCTAGTGTAGCTAAGCTCCTGTAAATAATTCACGGGCGACCGATAAGCCGTAGCGCGCGCCCCTACCGAGACATTCCCGAAGTTTCGAGAAGTTTCCGAAGAGAGAACTTTCCAGGTTTAAGAATCCCGCAGGGTTAGCTTTAGGTGTTTAGCTCGTCTACGGTTGGAGGACAAGGAATGGCCCGAGGTCAAGTCAGCTTAGCTACCAGCTAGCTGGGTCCGGACCATTACGGAACGTGGTAAAAGAGGCCAACCTAACCTAACCTGACCTCGAAGTAATATCCCAAATATCCAAGCGTTCCTCAATTTCGCTAACCGTAACCGCCGGCGCCACGCGGCTAGTTCGGGAACTAACAGAAGTATCTCACCGGGACAGGTCAACCGCCTGCAAGTTTTCTTGAGGTCAACTAACCTCAAGTGCCGGTAAATGTTTTACGGTAAGGTTCGTCGGGTCGGGAGCCGGAATGAACTCGTTGAACTTGTATGGACGAGAGGAACGTGTGTCTCTTCGACTGTAGTAAAAATTGTGAACGGAAAAAGGGTGGACGAATCTGTGGCTGCGTTCGGATAGGCTGGATTTAAAAAGAGCGGGAATATCGTATCCTTTCAAATTGGTCCAATTACCCGTAGCTGTTTATTCTTTTTATTCCTATACTATATGTGTGTCTGCGGTATCCGTGGAGTGTGTTCGTAAATTAGAAAATTTTATCGCACCAATCAAGCGGCTTCGTGCGGTAATGAAGCTTTTTCGAAAATTGGAATTTTAACAATGGCGTACTTTAACGTGCTGGGTTTCGGTACGTGATATTATTAACTATACCGGGTGACGGTATTGGCATTGGCATTGTCGAGCAATCCGGAATACCGAGACGTGCCTTCAGCCTCCTCTACGGGTGTAACCTTTATGAACCCCCCGAGGTCAATGAGTCGTGCGATCTGAATAGAATGAAAACGTGTCGAGCATGTCGACATTATCACACAAAAGATTATTAATTCGACTCTATTATGTTTTCTCTCTCTCTCTCTCTCTCTCTCTCCCTTCTCATCCTTGGCTTTCTGTCTCTCTTCGATGTTCTTGTTGATTCGGTCTGCTTGCAGTCGCTTCGTTTCCCTCCTTCTGTTGGTATACGAATATTTCAAAAGCGCACGTGTGTACCCGGCTTAAGGCTTTGCGCTTTCGCTGAAACAGCCCTGCCAACAGTCGCCCTGGTGAATTCACTCGCGTGCGGACTTATCGGGTTCTACGCGGCGATAGCGACGTCGGCGTCTTTCTTGATACGGAAAAAAGACGCCCGGGCCGTCGCCACTGGTCGTTTACATTTAATCGCGGAATAAACGCCGGGTTAAAATAATATTTGTAGGTTTTTTTTTTTTGAAAAAATTCGACTCTTTCGTATGGAATACGTTGATCATTTATGTTTTTGGATTTTTTGTTCCCCCTTTTCTTTCTTGGCGCGTAAAAGTGTTTTGTTGCTTTGAACAATTTTTTTTACATATGTAAATGTTGAAATGTGATTTTGAGTTTATTTCTTTAACCTTTATTAGTCGGGATGGAGAATTTGCGATTTTTCTGAAATATTTTAATGGTTGTTTTTTTATCTGACCAAGTCCGGTTGAATATTGAGAGATTCGTATTACTTCGTTTTTATATAGGGTGGCTTTTACGTAGTCGATAGAAAAATGACATATCTGCAATTTTTTTTAACGAATTACGTCCAAGGTAGCAGATGGCAGAACGTTACATCTTCTTGATAACAGTCTTCGCTCGGAATCGCTTTTCTGGACAAAAACGTATTCGACAATGTTTTTCCTCGATTGGGGTGAACCTTGGCGCTTAACAAAAAATTTCCTTCTAGAATCGACCAGCAGAAGCTGTCGGATAGCAATGGCGAATAACACGTGTCTCTTTACGGGCAGAGATAGGGGCGTCTGGTGAGGAAGGGGGGGTCAGGGGGCGCAGGAATAAGATCGTGATACAGTCGTTAAAGAAAATTTTGTTTTTCTTCAATTCTTATCGAATTCACAATTTTTTTCACCGTCTTAAAAAAAATGGCAAAATTTTTTTATTATCGCGATTATTTGCAATTGCAAATCTTTATCGTCGGCACTTTGCATTTATTTGATTCTCGTGGTGCTAATTGCAGAATCATTTTAGCTTTTATTTTTTGAGCAAAAATTTTTTCCACCCATTACTGGACCTCCGTGTAAGTGAATTTCGCAAAAAGAGCCGCGTTTGACCTCGCGAATCTTTACAAAAATTCTTTCCCTGATACAAAGTGCAGCCAGACGTAAATATTCGGCGTCGCCTGCATTGTTATTTGCGATCTGCATTATGAACGTCGACAGTGGAAATCGACCTTAAAGTATGGGCGTCTATATGCATCGTTTCTGGCAAACATTCGAACCGGGTTAAATCAGCGTGCGAAAACGCTTGCAAAAATCGTGATCGCACCGTTTTAGCTGTGAAAATGATATTTTTATTCTTTTTTCAATTTTTCACGATATAAACGTAGTAAGAATTTTATTTTATTTTTCTCTATCATTCAATAATATGTTTCAAGCATACGTAAATATTTCACAGATAAAATTATTAAAAAAAAAAAACGATAAATACCTACATCCTTCTCTCGCTCTTTTTTCTCCAATTAGAATATCCCCTTTTTTTCCCCTCTTTCCCTCGTTTTTATCCCATATTCCTTCCGCGCATCCAAATACACAGAGAAACGTGCACGTGTTTCCCATTAATCGTTTTCCCTTGCGAAACAATCGTTTATGCAAAATTCCCATAACGGCTAAACAATAGCGAAGCATATTTTTTTTCCTAATCGATATATCGATTAGCAAAATATCTCTTATCAGACAAATAATAACACACTACGACACGTGATTTCAAGATTAAATAAATTATCCTTACCGATCGTAAAGCCAACGATGTCACGTGCGAGGATACATTTTCATTATATCTTTGACAAAATATCTGTTATCAGACAAATAATAACATACGTTAAGAATAGAATTAAGAAAACTATCTTTTTATCAGACAAATAATAACATACTACGACACGTGATTTCAGAATTAAATAAATTATCCTTACCGATCGTAAAGCCAACGATGTCACGTGCCAAAGTACATTTTCTTTATATCCCGAAATTTATATTCCGGCAAAAAAAAAAGAATATCCCGTCAATCGTAAAAATTCAATGCGTCAGTTCGATGCGATCGTTATTTTCGTTGTTTCGCGTCACTCGACATCGAAAAACGCGACTCCGGCTGTTTCCGTTCTTCATATCAGCCATATAAAACTCCGCTGATAAATCGTCATAATGAAGTTTAGCTAAAAAAATAAAATCGAACACATTTAATTTGTAAATAAAAAAAAAAAAGAAAAAAACTTGCAGCATCCAATCACTTCGTACGCGCATCAATTTTATCTCGGATTTTTTTATTGACATTTTTTATGCCGCGAGAAAAATCATTATTATTATTCGCAGCGAAATATGCAGACCGAAACGTCATGATTAAAGGTTTAGTAATACAGCAAGCGTGTGTGTACGTAACACGGCCTACCAACCTGCTGAAATTAAATTCAACCAATGATCCACACACGTGTATCCTTTTGCTCCCTTTTGCTACCTTTGCAACCCTTCGAACCCAACCCTCCCGCCCTCCACCCTCTACAACCCTGTACTAACGCCTATCGGCTCTTTATTAGCTACCCCTATTGCAACCCTTACAATCTCCAGGATCCAGCAGCACGAACGGGTTCCGTTAATTACATAGAGGTTAATTGCTATAGGCTAATTAACCAAATAGGATCGCATCCACGTGGCACTCCGACTGATTTCCATTACGTAGGAAATAGCATCGCCTTTCTCGACTTGTTAACAGGATAGCTTTTAATGATCGATAATTATACCCGAGCGTATATATAAATATACATATCGTTATAAAATTTATTAATTACTACCGTTAATTAATTAACGCGAAATTCGCATATGGCAAATTGATATGTACAAACGCGAACAAATAGCTATCCAAAGTACCAATAATTGGCTATAATATATCATGCATAAATGTACGATACTATAGCGATAGATTAATTAATACAATTGTTGGACAACTAAATAGGATTCCCGGGGCTTTTGAATTCTTACGACGATCCTTTCTTCGGTAAGAGCGACTTGATTGTAGAAAGATGGGAGTTGTCCTTGCGATGCTAGGCGTCCCGACGTCTATATATATATAAGCATCTAGAAAATGAAGCGGTTTCATGACAAACGAGCTACTCGCTTTCTTGGGGGGGAGAGAAGGGGAGGGGTGTTCTCTACCTAGGGATACGGATACTGAGCCACCAGGCTGGTTAAAGCAGTTTGAAACGTCTGAATTCGGAGAATGCGAAGGAGGATAGTACAGGTTAGGTTAGGTTAGGTTAGGTTAGGTTACGTTAGGTTAGGTTAGGTGGCATTCCATTAGCCATTGTAATGTTATCTGTAGCGTTGTATATTTATATGTATATGTCTCATTGTGTATCTCGAAAATTCAACCGTCCATGTATTCAACACGTACATATATATACATTAACATTGTACATAAGGAATCCGGTTAAGAAATTTAAAAATCGCTCCGATATAGTCGAAGGTCTGAATGTCCTGAGCATTTGTCACTCTGCGACGTCAGTCCTTCGGAAAGATGCTCGAGAAGAGCCCTAGTGACTTTTTCCTGGGGGAAAAATCTTTCTCCACCGGGTACATAAGAATAGAGGAGGATGAGCTGTCTGAAAATAAATGCTTGTATATATGTGTATGTATATGGTCTGCTATAGTTAGTGCTCGTAACGTAAGTTCACTATATAGATATACATACCTGTATGTATTCATGACGTGTGGATTCTGTAAGGTGCAGGGGAGGGGGGTATTTCAGTATATATATAGTCAAAAGATCATCTCGCGTTCGAATCTGAGGATACAGAAAGTCCAGGGGCTGAGGAGGTGCGGATTCAGTTTGACGTTTATCGGGGGAATGCTACTGACAGGTTAGCGTGGACCTGCTGGGGATGCTGGGATAAAAAAAAAAAAGATAAGGACAATGTCTTCATAGGAAAACTAGGGGATGACAGAGGTAGGTATAGGGTGATAAAAGAAAATAGTACTAAGGGACGTCGAGATGAAATTTTCTATGTAAATCTAGCTTTACGTAGGTCTTCTTGTGGATTACGTAAGACCCGTACCAAACCCACAGAATCATCTTATTCCGGATCCGAGTTTCCTATATTACATTGACTTCCTGTTCCAGCTATTCCCTCTGTTATTTTACGGATATACGTCAAACTGACCTGGGAACGCGGAACGAATACAAGATGTCTGCGAGGCTCTGTGACGTCAATGGGGGGGGTCTAGAAAAGTCCAGCCGATAATCGACCAGGCGAATTCGGAATTCGTGCCAATGTGACTCGTTTGCATGGAACGACGTAGATTTTGGATTACGTATGGAATACAAAAAGGACGGATCGAGGGTGCAAAGTTACTGAATATGGATTAGGGATTAGGTTCGTAGAAATTTTTGAAAAAAATTTTTTTTACAAAAATTTTCTAATAATCGCGCTTAATTCGGTTATTTGACTTGGAACTGACCTCTACGTGGAAGTTTGGATATGACGGGTTGGTTATTTAGATTCGGTGCGATTTTCGTCTTTGTCTTGTCAGGTTGGGCTAGGTCAGTCGCTTCTTCGTGTTACTGTAACCTAACCTAATCTGACCCCTCGACCTCGCAATACACCTACTGAACTTTCAATGGCGGATTCCAGTAACGAGGAGTCTTCCTTCTCATTTCCCTGGATATAACCTCTGAACTTCCCCCCCCCCCACCTCCCCTTTACTCGTCTCTCCGCCCACTATTACAATGTACGACCTACGACCTCCAAACTACCACAACCCTCGGCTTTTCTGCTGACTCATATAACGTCTAAAGGGTTCCGAGCAATTTACTCTTTTAACCCCTTTCGAGAATTTCTAGTCGACGTTACGTAATATACGTGAACCAGATAGATTCCCATTCGTAACGATACCACGTGGTGTATATACATATATAGAAACGTCGAACACGTGCTCGATCAATTCCCTATATATGTGACAGTTATCAAGGTTTAAAATTTTTGGCTGTGACGGTACTTACGGGCGAATAATTTTATTAACCTAAGGGGTAGATACGGTAGGTAAAATGTGGATGGAATATTTTGAAAATTGATGTCGCACGAGGGTAAAAGCAGAGTAAGGATGGGGGTAAATTTTTAATTGACGGATAAAGATGACGTCAGCCGACGAGTAAAATGCTAAAAATTCGTAAAGGGTTATGACGTCGCTGTTCTCCCAGGTAAGAAATTAAGGGTGGAAAATATTTTTATTTCCTCCTTCCTCTCTTACCATTTGCCGTATACCGGCAAGATAGGATCTTTTTGGAATTTCCAGAAATTCTATCAAACGAAGATCTCGGATATACGTGTCTTGCTCGTAAGCGCGGTATGGAAAAAGATTGTGGAAAAAAAAAAAAAATGAAAAATGGAAACTAAAACCGAAGTGTTATTGCATTTCTCAATGGTAGCAATCGTAGGTAAATTGTCGTCCACGTAGGGGTTGAGAAAAAAAAAA
>JARQSU010000385.1:1143292-1156178 GCA_030142265.1 Calameuta filiformis | reverse complement strand
CCGAAGTGTTATTGCATTTCTCAATGGTAGCAATCGTAGGTAAATTGTCGTCCACGTAGGGGTTGAGAAAAAAAAAATTGTCAATGGGAGTAATGGGTCGGATTGTAAAACGAGATTCTCCTAATCAACGAAACGAGACCTTCCAAGCAGTGATGCCAACTGCTATGGAATTTTTCACTGTAAAACTCCGTTAATCCCTTAATTGAAGCCGGTTCGGCGGTAACGAATTTTTCGCGGGAAATTCAAATTCTCTTTCGTTCCAATAGGCTGCTACCGTTCGAGAGAGGAAGCCTGTGTGGCCAATTCGGCAAAATTTCCTCGGCATTCGATACGCGTTATTTTTATGGAACGCAGGAAGTGACGTAGGCACACTTCACGGTCGAGTATTCCTTAACGAATCGTATAAAAGTTTCTTTCGAATTGCGCAGCAGACTTTCCTAACCTAACCTACACTCACAATCAGCACGACTGTCGATTACGTCTTTGGAATATTTTTGATCGATTAACATTACGTTTTTATACTTATGGACGCGTACGTCACGCATTCCGATAGGCTGGGTGGGGTCAAAATTTTTTCAATGTACGAATGTACATGAATTTATATATATACACATATACATAGCACGTGGATAGATTTATCTGTTTGCTCTCTGTTTTTCTAGCTCTTCTTATCAATTTCATAACGATACGTCAGGCGGAAATAACAGTAGCAGTTAAATCTAATCTCGCGTTACAATTTGTTTATCCCGTTCCGCATGTTTTTTTTACTCCGTTCTCACTGCGTAGAACCGAATACGCATTTCCAAAGTATAGTGTAGCGACTCGCGTGAACAAAAAATAGATCGCAAGTGTCGCGCCTTCCACTGTTTTTCCATTGAATCGACACGCCGATTGGCTGATCTTGGAGAAACGTCGCGTTCCGATTGGTCGTTCGTCTGACGGGCCTTTTTTGTCAAGTAAACAGACACATGTTATCGCACGTGGTGCTGAATCTGATCAGAGTGCGTCATTGGTCAGGGTTATGGACTCGTGAAAATGACGTGTGGTACACTCTGCCACACAAATATCTTATTGACGCGATGAAAGTTCGAAGAAAATAATAATGTATTTATGACTTATTAAAAAAAGACATTTTTATTTTCTAGCAAAATTTTTTCACAATTTTTTTTCTCTAAATACTTTTCTCACGCGTATACAGGCGTATTGGTATACCATTGAACGTTCTGGGAAACGTACCGGTTTACTGTGCAATCAACGGTATAAATTAATGTCTCTTTGCGGGTAGAAACTGTCGCCCGACAGTCGTAGATAAAGTTCGGTTCACAGCAGCGGGCACGTACAGTTTCCAATATCTTATCAATAACGAGCCGAATGTGCATCTGACAGTAGGAACGAATGTTCAGTGGGTTAGGGTCGATTCAATATCAAGGAAATATGTAGTGCGAGGGAGTAAGTTGTACGAACAGTAGAGAGAAGGAGAGAGAGGCTACGAGAGAGTATGAACGGTCCTTTATTTCACAGGAAGGAAACCGAGGAATGGAGGAAGGAAGAGTCCCGAGGAAATTGGTAGCAGCTGGTCGAATGATTCATCGAAACTTAGTGTACCCCAAGTATATATATATATTATATACGATGTATATAACCCTAGTAGGCGCAAAACATCATATACCATTGATAATATATAGCTACATATACAATATTTCCTAGCAAAAGTTTTCTATGTCACTATATACATATACATACATACATACATATATACATATATATAAAAGTTTCTTCACAAGAATCGCGTTGTGCGTATTTAACGTTGACGTTAAGTTTTCTATTTCTTACGTCGCGAATGCTTTGTAAATGCGACATCGGTGGGAACAAAGAATGTATCCAGTCCCTGGGGATTCTAATAGCCAATCAGCGATAGGATTCATAGGCAATGTCCTATCGGTAATAAGATCCCATGAGAATGTACGGAGGCGCGTCTTTTTCTATGTCTCTCTGCCTGCCTGGGATCGCGCACTATAGAGATACGGGTATCCCGCGCACGAACGAGCAGCCAATCGGATCGCTCGACTCGACGGAAAGGACCAATCGTTGAGGTTCTTTACTTCGGACCCCCCACTCTTGGCTCTCGTTTATCGCCGGCACGCTTGTCAGCTTTCGCGACTCCTCACTAGCGTGCTGGATGCGCACCACGTCGGTCGCTTCTCCACGTTCTCTCGTCGCTCGCGTTAAATACGCCACCAGCTGAGTTTGCCTGCCTAAATCCACGGAGTTACTGCAGGAAATATCGACTGTGATTGTTCTCTCTATTTTGGCTTCCGTCGTTCGTCCTTCACGTGCATTATTCGCGCGAGACAACAGGTACGTGTCTTATGTGTAAACGCACGGACCGCGTCTTGCTTTATGGTACAATTAAATTAATCTATAGTCGTATTATGTATATTTTATTACTGCACAGTCTAGTGTATACGGTCTACAGTGTGTGCTGTTTAAACGGGAATTCACGGTCAAGGCGAAATCGCCTTCACGTTTTTTTTTTTTTCTTTTTTCTTCGAGCTCTCCGACGATACATTAAGTCTCTCCTGAAGAATTCGCCAACGAATTCTCACCGAAATTCTCTTCCCACCTGAATTCCACTATGGTGTCCTTGAACACGTATATCTATATATATGTATATATATCTATCCACTGAAAAGTTCCCGAAGGATTTTGCACATGGGAAAGAGACGTTAGAAAAATTCGTGTCACAAATTTTTACAAATCTGTTTTTTTTTTCTTCGTCTAAAAACATCACTCCCCCCCCCACCCACCCACCGCCCCACCGTCCAGGAATAAAAACTTTTGCGAGACGACCGACCCTACGCTGGAAACGGCTTTTCATAAAAGATTCATAAGCGAATCCGCTCGTAGTTTCACGTGTGTCGCGTCAGACGTGGGAGGTTTCGTCGTACGTGTAAAGAGACGAAATAACGAGATGAGAGTCTTCGGGGATTTCAGCGTCCGCGGATACAGGGATGCTGGGTGATTTTGTGCGGCTGAAAGATATAATCTTGTTGGGTTTGAAGAGTTTTTAAGTTTTTAGCGTTATCGCTTGTCACTCGTTTGAGACGGATTTTTTTTTTTTTAATTTTGCAATGTTTCAAGCATCAGAAACTTGCAGAGGGTCCATGAGACGGAGGCTGCGAATATCTATATGCCATCTGTACTTTTGTACCAGGTCCGGAGAATACAGAGTTTTAGTTACGTGTCGCTAAGGTACAATCGATTAGTGTAAAAGGTCGTAAGGTCTCGTTTCGCAAGTTCAACGAGTTTTTCTCCTTGGATTTTTTTTTTCCCCCTATAACATCCGGAATTCGCGTGGCAAATAAATAAAGTTTACGCTAAAAAATATTTTTCCACCAGACTATCCTCGGACGCACCCAGTGTAAAATTTTTGCTTCTGCACATTCGTCCCACGATAAATGGCGAATTAATGTTATGCCGAGAAATTCCGCGATTTTTCACTGCGTTCCTACGTCTCAACCGTTATTGCGAATAGTCGGAACTTGCCGAAAATACTGGAGTGCGAATTCCACGAGCCTTGCCAGAGGAAATGAATAACGAGACGCAGCCGACTCACCCCGAGTCAGCCTGGATAATTCGTTTCGGAATTTCTCTCGAAGAACTAATAACGGTGGCTTTGATAATAGCATTCAGCTACCCTGACCTCAATACCGGTAGCGGACAGTGCGAAAATTTTTGTAAGACTTCGCAAAAATTCGTCAGGATGACAAGTCGCGAGTCTCTGAAATATTCCAAAGATTCGCCTACGGTTACGTGTTAAGCGAGGTGAGTCACTGGGGAGTTTACGTAAATAAAAGGGAGAACCGTGAGAGGCGACTGGATTAAGCGTCGTTACGCCGACGTTGGGACGCCTTATAAAAATTTGTATCGAACAACAAATTCTCCCACGGATAGAATGTAGCTCGGGGTGGCGAAATGCACGTGCGAAAATCGTCATCCTCCACCTTTATATATATATGTATATATGTATATATAGTGTAGAGTCAATAAGATGTCAGTCGAGTGATAGTAGACACAGATTTCCCTCGGGCTCTCCTCTAAAGGGGTCCTGATATCGCGTTATCACAAAAAAAAGTTCGATCTAGCGTGAGAAGCCATTTTCAAAATTTTGGAGAAATTTTGAATTTGAAAAAAAAAATGTTGACACTGGTTAGTCGGGTTGTCATAGGTTTTTTTTTGTATCGGGAATGATACGAATATCGATGAATTAATTTATTTAGTGTTTTGTTTTTTTTTTCTAAAATCCTACAACGGACGACAGCTGATTAACGGTTAGGTAATCCCCGAAATGTAATACAGGTGGCAGGATCTAATTTAACATACCCGGTGATCCGTTACGATTAGATTAGCCGGTAAGGAGTTGCGCAGGGTTGACCATCCGCAATTGATATATTACGACGAAAGAGCAAGTTACGGGGTCACGGCCGGGTTCACCCGAAGGTAATTGTCGAAGAATCTACCTTGGCTATTTGCCCGGCTTCCAGTTTCACTATCCCTTTTCCCCATTTTCTTCCCTGGGGAACCTTTTTCGTATTCCCACGAGGCCGGATGTGGTCGTGCGCGATTTACCGGAAGTCCCTTGGGGACCTTTCGAATCTACGTTATGACGGTCCTTTGTTCAATTTTACGACGATCCTTCGCTCGTCTGCGCATGCGCGTTATTCTCTGGGTTTTTTTTCAATTTTTTTTCTCTCTCATAACCCCTTCCAGTCTCCACGACTTTCCCACGCAGTTTGGAGTCTGTTCCGTTTCCGAGTGACTTTTGGAACGCGAGCGCGGAGACACGAGATGCGCATTCACAAGTTCGCTCGGCCGAGTGACGCAAGTGTCCGGTTTTCAAATTGCCGCCGGCGACTCGTCGCCCGACTTAAGACACGTGGAAATTCACCGGAATGGATTATTGTCCCTTGATACTCGAAAATCATTAACGAAACTACGACCTAACCGGCTTAATATCTATACCGTGTGTCATTATCGTTGAACACGTATTTCGAAAAAATCGTATTGTCAAGCAAATCTTACATTCTTTTTTTTTTTAAATAAATTCTTCGTGAATATTTATCACACCCTTAACGTCAGCTCTCGAAAATTTTCACCGACTCTGTCTTTTGCTTCTTAACCAAATCCTCAATTATACCAGAACTTTCTTAAGAAACTCCTCAACCCCCCCCCCCTAACCCCCCCTCCCACCCTCAATCCCCCTTAAAATCCCCAGACCGAAGGTCATTCCGGCTGAAACCCTCAGTACTAATACTCGGCGTTCTCAAACTTCTCAGACTACAGTATCTACAGATTATCATTGAGCCGAGTCGATGAATTTATTTTTATTTAATTTCACTGTCCGCCAATTTTCCCAGCAAATTCTGGTGTTACTCATTATAATTCAAATTCCCTGTTACTCATTATAATTAAACACCCACGTAACAACGTTCATAATTGTTTACCTAAAATTACGTAGCTATTTCTGCGGCTTATCTATTTCCACGTTTTAAGTTTATCCAATTTTCGTCAATTAGCACCCAACTAGTTGCGTTTCCGTTTCCGGTATTATTAAAACCATTACTTTGTTACCAGCTAGCAGAGAGGGGGAGGGGGTGACGAAACGAAACGTTGGATGATTGGGGGGGGGGGGGGGCCGGTTACGCGATCAAGTACCCACCTGACGGATTATCAGAAAATTGAGACTCGATCAGGGATCAATTAATCGATGATGGACGTGCGAGGTTATCGGATTCGCTTGATTTATGAAGCTAAGGGAGGATGGGGAACGCTTATCGTCTCTTTCAAATCTGTCAACGAATGACAATGTATATACGTGCGTGACTTTGTTTGATTAACGAACCGGTAGCGATAAGGAACTCGATAGGTGATTGGGCGTTAGGTATAAAAATTAAAAGAACGTTAACAATACGAATAACGAAAAGGACTACAGGGTATATTAGCCTTGGAAGAATGTGAGCTTGAAATAATAATTTTTCAACGCCCTGTATAATTATACAGTGAACAATGACAGTTCCGTCTGTATTGACGATCGGTAATAAATATTGGCAGTTTGGCACATGTTACAGGCCTATCGCGTAATTTTAGTAAATTACGAAATTTTACTACAGAATACAATTACACGTGTTTTATTAAAGAGTGACTCTCGAAGGCGACTCAGGGTCGCACTTAATAAAAAAAAATAAAACATTCCGTATCTTACCGGCTGTCGCACAGTGAACTACGGGAAATTCCTGTCGTTGGCTCGTAACGTCCCTGTAAATAGGGAATAGCCTGTTAAGGGTAACTGCTCGCCTATAGGCTGTTCTCTTTAGCTGGCATAACGATCGCTCGTAATTCTCCAATCCGGAACGAGGATCGGTTAAAATTAACGCGGTCAGCTCGTATGACGCAATATGGATAGGGGGGAGTAGGGGGGCGATCCGCGAGAAGGCGGGAAAATTTGAAAATCACGTTAACCTACGGCGCCGAGTGTCTCTGCGCATGCGCGGTAACCGCTTTTCACGGTCTTGTCTAATGGCCGACGTATTGCTCGTTAAAACGACGCCACCTTCCCCTTGGGGCTTATCGGCTTCACCGAGATTGGTTAGGCTTGACGTGACGTTTGTTATATTTGTATTTCTATGACCGAGTAGCTGTGTGCACGCGTTACGATACTTTGTCACGGATCGTTATTGCTCTGGGTTAATTCGTTAGGATTATTGGATACGTTAACGAGGCGCTTCTTGTTTACCTTTTGAATCTTTACTGTTGGCTCAGCCGGCTCGTGACGTGGGAGTCGCTGTATATCTGTATAGCGTATTGGGAATTATTTTGGCTTTGGGTCTCATGTATCGGGCTTTCCTGGCTCATTCGTAGTCTCGATGGATGACTTCGTAGGCGCTTGGTCTTTCGCTGTGTACGGTCAGCGGACGTCGGGACGCTCTTAGGAGCGTCCAATATGGCCGCGTATCGAGCGAACTAGAATTTACTACTTGGACGGCTCTGCTGTCTCGCACGTAATGCGAGTTTCGTGTCCGACAGACACGACGCTGTCTTTTCTCTCTCTCTCTCTCTCTCTCTCTCTCTCTCTCGCGCGCGCGCTCTCTCTATTTTCTGTCTGCCCTCTTTGCCACCTCCGAGTCCACCTTTCAGATACGCAATTACTAACGGTCGCTGACAATCGGCTGTATCCGCGACAGCAGCACTTGGTCGTCCGTTAAGGATTTACCATTAGCTTTATTACACGTTGCTGAGTATTTTTTTTGTATCCGTTATCGTAATTACGTGAAAAAAAAAAACAAAAAAAAAACGACTTTTGATCACGTAGAGACATTTGGAAATATCGAATGAGCCAGATGGTGGGGGGCCGAGGGAGAGGGATAACGAAAATTCTATAGAGCTGGAATATACCAATTTAGTGAATGACGGGAAAAAAGAGGAGAAAAAAAGTCACTAGACTTTTTTTTATCTCATTTCCATTCGTCGTGTATGCCAAACTCGAAAGGGAAAAATGGATAAAACTATATATATATATATATAGTCACCAAGAGGGAATTCAGTTTTTCCGATATGCTTTCCCGAGAAAATTGTACGGACTCAGCCAGCCAACCAAAACTCGTGTCGCACGAAATCACGGGTAAAAGTTTCAATGTCTTTAGAAAAAAAAAAAAAAACTTTTTTTTTTGCCCTTTGATCTTTCGGCTCGCGAATCGAATCAGTCGCTTTGGCGAAAAAGACTTTTCTCTAATTAGTCGAGAATATTTTCCATCTCCATGTGGAAGTCTTCTCCTTCTCCTTTCCCTCCCCGATCCTTCCCTCGTATCCACAATCCTTCACTTCTTCCCTCAATTTCACCGTACAACAAGGAGTCACCGAAGTCGTTCCAGAATCAAGCGAAGTACAGTCCGTCGTAAAAAAAAAATTCATTCCTTTCCCGTATTTGCCAAAAGTTCTATCCACGCGATTACGCGCGTTTTCAACCGACGGCAGCACCGCGCAGTCGGATCCTCCATTAGATTGATTGCCGAGCGATTTACCATCCCTGATATTTACCACTTGGACTGATTAAGCAGCTGCAGCCGATAGCTCGTATTTCTAGACTGTGGTGCCTATACGTCGCTGCTTCCTGGTGTCAGGCTATGTATTATAAAGGACTGTACGATAGTACACGCTATATGGTATATGCACTTAGATACCTAGGTATACATATATATGCACTTATATCTAGATATACATATATACATGCATATCTCCCTACACGTAAGGGACACGTATGTGTGTGAAAGGAGAGAAAAATGAAGCTAAGAAAAAAAAAAAAACGGATATTTGTCCTTTAGTCAAAGGGTTGTCAGTCTTGTTGGGGGCTCATTAGGGTAATGGTTTACCAATATCGTGATACATTCCTGTCTGGCGTATAACGTCCGTTTCTACTTATTCGTAAGTCAAGACGAGAGGCTGTTGCTGTCCTTCATTTTTCTGTCTCTCCTTTTCTTTAGGTAGCGCATATATATATATATATCTATATATATATCTTTGACTTCCTACTTCCTTACCGATTCCCATAAAGTCTTTAAAGCGTCTGTACGGCGACTAAAACGATTTATCTCGTTTCCAAAGAGAGTCTGACAAAGAACGATCTTCTCCACTGGTATTCAGGATATCGGAGGCCTCCGTCCTGCCCATATCGTCCTTAACGTTCCTTTAAGCAAATAGGGCCTGGGCTCGGCGTCGATCCGTGAATTAATATAAAACTCGAGAAAAACTCGTAAAGGTTAACGAGCCTCTCTGGGGCTGATAAAAGGTACTTTTTTTTATTAATCTTAGACTAGCCTTTGTGTATGCATATATATATATATATATACACACACAGAGTAGAGACAATTTTTGACAATCGATCGGAGGTCAATGACATAATATCTGGGATAAATTGGTTCTATCGCGTGGAACCTTCGATACGTCTTATCATAGCTTAAATACAGATATTTGGTTACGCGCGATTTTTTTTTTCCGAGTTTTCGACCAGTCGGCTAGATTGGGCTTTCCTATAGATAATAATTATCGATTTAATCGACGACGTTTCGTTATTCATTGGGTGGATGCTATTAAGTCTCCATTCCGAAGACTCGAACGATAATGGCTGCCATCCTCTGGACAAATAATATTCCGGCCCGGTTTCTAACGATCTAATTTACTGGGGACAATTCGCCCGGCGACGACAATCCTATCTCCGCTTGCACGAATGCGGTCGCTTCGCGTCTTCTCGATTATCGCTTGTCGCCCGTCGTCTTTGTGAATTCGCCTTACTCTTGCTTTATCAGTATATACGTGCATATTATACATATACATATATACACATCCTGCTGTTACGTTTATTCTGTTATACCATTTTATTATTATTTTTTTCATTTTCCTACTTGTGTCACTTTCGATAAAAAAATTTCGAAAATTTCTCTCGTATTATATACCATAGTTTATTTCAGTCACATTAGACACTCGTTAAATTCCGTATACACTCATATATATATATATATATATATATATATATATATATTTATATGTCATTTAATCCAGCTGCCGCATCTATCTACGCTCGATTCAACCAGAGATACAGTAACCAATTGCAAAGCCGCGCTTCGGTCTGACCCAGTAGGTACGTATCTACTCGACTAGCCGGCTTCTTCTATTCTACTTCGGAGTCAGCCCAGTTCCTTTAGGAGATTTGGCTTTAGGTAGAGAGGGGAGGGGGCCGCGAAGAGGGGGCTGTGGATTCTGAGGTAACGAAATTTCTTTTAGGTCCTTAACAAAGTTTTCTCTGGATACTGAGAAGCTTTTCGTATAATTTTTCATCGAGCAGGAAATCTTCGGGTCCTGCCGAATTCACTCCGATGCTTTCTCCTCTCTGCCATCCTATATATTGTCTCTCTCTCTCTCTCTCTCTCTCTCTCTCTCTCGCGCGCGCTACATGTATATATATATATATAATATATATATATGGTAAATGCCGTTCTTGCCCGACATTCTGTTCTGATTTATTTCGTTCCCGAATCTCGCTTGGGTTTCGATTTAATTTATACGGTTACTTTGGCAGTTCGTTCACGTAGACGCCGTATAAATTAGACTCGGATCAATTTCCGAACGCCTTGGGAGTGTATTTCAATTTTTTTTTATTTTTTTTTTTTATTACGGTTGCCACTCCCACCGATCGGCATACACCCTTAGTTTATTCGTACACCGTGAAAATCTCATTCACCGCCAACCCCCCCCCCCCGCCACTCCCACCCTTACCCAACAAAGGACCCTTAGCCCAGAATGTAATTGCGTGAAATTGTACACCCTGTATATATACAGTACACAATGCATATACGTGTATACATATATATGCGCGCCGAAAAAAAAATTAATTAGTTGACTTAATTGTTTCCTGGTATTAATTTCTTTATTGCAATTACGTAACGTCGCTTCCGGCTAATGGCTACGCGTTTGCGCGCTCCAATTTGAATTTCATTTTTTTTTTCCCTCCCTCCGCCATTAAACCAACTTCGCCCGAGTCCTTTGTTCTTGCTTGGGAAAATTCGTCCTATGACGCGTTACGTGACGCGCGCCATGTTTTCGGAAAAAAAAAAAATTTTTCATTCTTCGGACCGACGCGGTTTCTCTTGCGTTAGGTCGAGTAATTAGGATCGACATGTAACTGGTCGTTGCTCTAATTAGATAGCTCAGTCATCCCCCCCTCTTCCGCCCCCGTCCCGACGCCGGCGATCCGTGGCTTCCGGTACGAGAGTCTTCGGGAAGGCTTATTTTAATTCGGGAAACCTTGATCGCTCCCCCCCCCCCCCCTTGAAAACAAAGGGCTGTTTAATCGGTGGCTTTAAATCTTGTCGGCTGGAAACGATCGGTGAAATTTTTGGCTAAACGTAAAATTTTTTTTTCCCCTTCCCCCTTAATTTCTTTTACCGGGTTTCCCTTGTTTTCCTCGGCACCGGTGGCACTTAGCTTTGTTACACTTCGGCCTCGGTCGTCTCTTGCTGCTGTTACCCATCCTCTTGTACGTAATCGGTGTCGCCCCCTCCCCCACCCCGTTCTTCTCCACCCACCACTCCTGACTTTACTCCAAGAACAAGGAAGTCTCGACGTAATGGGAAATTTGCCTCGTGCACCGGCTGCGTAAAAGTTTACTAAGTGGGAGCCCGTAATGTCGTGCGAGTTTCCAAAATAAATTTCGTCCAGTATATTTCTGTTTTCGCAGTCGTCCAATTGGGCGACTTTAAGGGTCTCCTGGTTCGGTCGAGGTGACTCGGGGTGAAACGCTGGGAGTTTGGTAACTGCTGTAGTTTTTTGGATGATAAGGGACGGTTTGAAAAAAAAATTTTTTTTAATTTTATTCTTCACGAGGTAGCATATTGTTTTTGGTCGACCGAGTGGGATATTGGGGTTTTAGTTGAGTGACTACTGCGCGCACGTGTATTAATGGCGGTTGATTTGAAAACGACTTTTTTTTTTGTGTGTCGCTTGACTCGCGGAAGTGAAATTTGTGTCAGGATTATTTTTTTTGAAAACCAACGGGAAACATCTGATTCGGTGGTTTTACGTCATTCAAAATTTTAGTTTTTATTTCGAATACGAAAAAAAAAAAATATTCGTGCTCGCGTTTTACGGTGATTTTTGACTCGGCGTACGGACGTCGGGGTAGTTTTGAGTTGGGAAAATTAAATTTGGCAAAGGGAAATTTCGATAAAAGCGATCGGACCGTTTTCGAACGGCCCTTTGATTCGACGGGGTTTCCCGGCACTGCAGCTTTATTATTAAATTTCGGTATTACTGCCCGACGCGACTCTTCATTGATATCGTCATTTTCCATCGCGGGATTCAAACTAAAAGCGCGTCCACACGCGCGTCCTGTTTTTCACGTTCTCGATTCGACTGACGTCCACGCACGTGTCACTCGGATCGCAGAATTGCTCGAATCTCGTTATCGCAGAGTGTCGACTTTCGGAAGTAAATAAACTAACAGTCAGGAGTGTGTACTCGCCTTAAAGCCACTTGACCGTCTCGAGTGGATCGTTTGTTAGATTCTTGTTGAGATACTCGAAATCAAATACGTAGCTGGACTTTGTGAAACTTTCATGAATTATTTATCGTTTCGCCAGAGAGACCAATATTTATCTTAATTTCCAAAAAGGTCCTTCAAAACTTTCCTTGTCACTTGTATTCGCTATTCTCAATCCACACAGTCTCCCGTATCTATACCCCACTCGTACCCCGCACTTTGGCATACAGAAATCCCGTCGGCTTCCACTTTTATTTTTCTCCGACGATTCCACGAGTTTTTCCCCATTTCCTTTTCTCTTTCCCTCCATATCCTCTTCCACTTTCCCGACGTGAGCACAGACGATTGCTTTCCACTACGGAACTTTCACGGTTCCCGGATTTTCTCATCCGCCTCTGTCGGCAAGGAGCTTTCAATACTCCCAAGGAATATCCAGTTTCGTTAACTTGACGGAAGGAGCTCCTCTTCTCCCTGGTGCATCGGTGCATCCAGTGCATCCAGTGCATCCAGTGCAACCAGTACAAGCACCAAGGAAAGAACCCTTACCCAGTAGAGAGCGCACTCGATTATTACATTCCAGACGAAGAAGCGGAGAAAGCATTAAGAAATAGAATCTCAGCATTCGAGATGATTTCATGCGCTTGGAAAAATGTGGAAAGTGGAGCAATTCTCTGTTATCGGTAAATGTCTCGGTTATCATTTCCCATTTCGACTACCTATATATAATATATATATGGGTCATTCTTTGTGAACGTTACCCCCCCCCGTTCCACTTTTCTTTTCACTAAAAAAATTTTT
>JARQSU010000385.1:1127913-1143192 GCA_030142265.1 Calameuta filiformis | reverse complement strand
AAAAATTTTTTTAGTGAAAAGAAAAGTGGAACGGGGGGGGGTAACGTTCACAAAGAATGACCCATATATATATAATACCCGGTGGTACACCAACTGCTTCAGTGCACTCAGTATCGACATGGACAAGGGTTGGGTTAAGTTAGTGGTCGTTATACCGGAAACTGGTAACTGGAGGAGCCACCCCCCGACCTCTGACCCGCCACCAGAACTAAATCCTTATCAGGCGAATTGGCAATTCCCTCTGGGGTCGTTGCACGCAGCTGCACTTTGCACTGGGCATCCTCCCCCCCCCTATCCTTCGACCCTCGTTAAGTACTTCACCCCCCTCCATCTCTTTTCCCTTCTTATATTGCCCATCACCTGATCCTCTGGACCCCATTCGCTCCGTAAGGGGTTTTCACGTGAACCAAGCTGACTATCCAAAAGTCTATAACGTCGAGGACACGTCGGAGCTTCCGCTCTTGTTTGGCTTCTCGAACTTTTGAATCGTCCTGTATCTCTTTCTAAGCATCCGACAGTCGCTGACGTCACTCGCATCGAATCACCGATAGTTCCAATCGAGCCATAGAAATTGGATCAACTTCCTTGGATTCATAAACCCAGTGACCGAGAAGTATCGTCAAAGACAGAGGAGGGGTTCTGTTCGAGGAATATAAATAAAAAAAAATTGCTTATCACGGATTCTTGATGATATCGATCAGAAGATAACGAGATTAAGGAGTAATTTAATTATCCGTACTCAAATCGCAGAGATAACGAATTTCGGATTATCTTTGGGTGCGTATCGTTAATAATCTAATTAATCGTGCGCGTTATCGCTGCGTTAATAAAGGTGCATCCGGTTATCGTGGCACGAAGGGTTATCCCAAAAAAAAAAAATTTCACACCTGTCTTCTCAAAAATATTTTTTTCCAAGAATTTCTGCTTGACTCTGGAATTTCCCAGTACAAAATCTCACCTCCCCTGCCAGCCCATCTCAATTGTTTCCCCCGAAGTTATCGCAATTCCACGGGATAACGCGATAACCCACTCTAATCTCTTTATCGCGCCAGCGACTGCACGAGAAGCAGCCATAAGGATTTCTTCCTCTTTCAATTCTTTTTTTTTCTTTTCTTCTTCTTTTTTTGCCGTCGCCGTCGTTCCAGCCGTCATTCGCCTCCACTCAAATGCAACCTGCTAACGATCCATTCGAAAGAAGCCGCAGATCCGGCATCGCTTTTTTTCCATTTCATTTTACACCTTTTTCCTTTATTCTCGGCCGAAGGCTTTTCGACCAGCGTCCATTCCTCCCTCCCCCCTCCCGCCCCTCCCCTCTCCCCTCTCCTTTTATTCGATTACCACGGATAGCTGGCTTATCAGCTACGTCACGTTTCCGTCGCTTCTGCCGGGGGCTGCCAGTGGCCACTGATAAGGCACTGTCAAATAATACCCGTATTTCAAAGGAACACATTTGACACCACTTGGCGTGCATTACGCGTTCCTTTGTTTATCCGGTACCGATAAAGCTCTTTGTTCTCGCTTTTTAATCGATATACATATATATATATATATTCACTTGGAATTTGATGACGGAAAAATTAATGCGAATATCTCGAGTGTCCATTGTCTTCGCTATAAAATTATTCCTGAGGAAAAAATCACAACCGGTTACATCGGGTACAGTCCGTGTCGAATTTTAGTGGCTTTGGGATTCGGGCCTTTCGGTTTTCATCTTCTAACGTCACTCCGCTTCGAGCGACTCCAGTACTTTTCGGTTCGAGCGGATCTGTATTAGAAAATTGTCTCGGGGGTAAAGGTCAAACTTTTGCTTCCTCGCGTGATTCCCCTTTAGGTTTGACCTTTTCACGCACGTGCCACAAGTCGTGAGAGCCTGGAGATAACTCGGTTGGCTCTGTGATCTTCTTCGATTTTCACTCTCCTCCCCCCCCCCTCGACTCCCTTACGTTACTTTGCTTACTTAATCTTTGACTTTTTTCATTTTTTTTTATACCACTCACATTTTTTCTTTTTTTTCTTTTTCTTATCCTCTCTCCTCCTCGCAAAATCTGCATACCAGTCACGCACTGGTTATCTCCTAATCTTTATTCGCGTGCTAGTACGTTTACTGGGGTTTTATTATCTGAAAAAAAAAGAAAAGAATAGAAAGAGATTAAAGTAATGTATTCGCGCGTCACTCGTGGCTGTTATCGGATTTGAATTTTTTGGTTCACGGTGGTCTTGCATGGAGGTCCATATGTGTATATGGAGCCTCGGAAAGATATAGAAAAAAATAATAATAATTAGAAAAATCGTAAAATTTTGGTTTCAATAATCTCCTCTGGACTCTTGGCCGAGATATGTATTTTTCCAGTCTGAGATCAGAGAGGCTGTGAGACTGACGAAAGATGGACCAACCGAGGCTCAAGTGATATTTTCATTCCGATAACAGTTCGAGAATAAATATGTATTTACTCTACTTGGAAGTTCCAGTCGTGTCGCGGAGTTCTTTGGTTGAACTTTGACCCGGCATTTCCCGTTATTATTATTATTATTATTATTATTATTATTATTATTACTACTACTACTGACGATCTCTTTGTTTTCAACTTACAGATATCGCCGGGTATAAACAAAGTGCTGGGAGGATAATCAGAACAAAGAAGACCTTTGTCAACCGGAAGTCGTCGCACTTGATATCGACCGAGAGGGGAAGAAGAATAATAAGAAATTTCGAAAAATTGACCGTTGGATCTCGAGCGGAAGTTGTTATCGAGGATCGCGAAGGATGATGACCAGGATGCTGCTTCAGGAGCCAGGCTGGAAATTGGACCGGAAGGGCTCGGCCCTCTTTCTCAGAAGAGACAGCTCGCATCTGAAGAATGCCAGGGTCTGTTTCCGGTGTGACGTGGAGGTCCGGGAATTCGAGAGGGACGAGGAGTACACGATAGAAACGGAACCGGAAGCTGCTGCCAGTCCCCTAGCGATGTGCGCGAGCTGCCTGGCTGCACTTTGCGTCACCGTCGTACTTCCTTGGCTCCTGATTGGCGGCTAAGTTCTCGCTAGACGCCACTGCTTCGCGACTTCTGCCGTTGCGGCAGAGAAACAGGATGCGCAGGGATCTACCGGAAGTGACGATTCGGAGTCTGAAACCAGGATGGTACATAACGATCGATCCAGCTCCTTCTTTTCTAAGGTCGACAAGGATCATCGGATGTATCGACGAGAATATTTTTGAAGGAACCGAAGCTTTGGTATGGGTACAATGGGCACTTCCGGTTCTGACTGCTCCAGGCTGAAATATCTTCGGCGTTCTCGAACGACCGACCGACCGACTGGCTGACTTATTGGCCGCTCAAAGAATTTCTAGGTCGACCTAGCCTCTCTTGGGTTATTACGTTATTCTCTCTTTTTTCACGTCTCTCTTTATTCATTGTTTCTCTTCTTAGCTTATTATTATTATTATCTTTCGTCAGATCCTCTCAATCCGTTTGGCTCGGCTGAACAAAATTTTGAAATTATTTTCTCTCGGAGTTCAATTTGCGAAATTAATCATTGATACTGTTACGGATAATTTGTCTGATAACAGGGTAGAGAGGGGGGGGGGAGGAGTAACTTTCAGGTAAAAAAAATATCGTAACACGATTTAAAAATAAACTCAACCGAAGAGGTTCAAACGAAGTTTCCCTTATCGAGATAACTTTTTGTTTATCGATTAAGCCTCCTCTCGACTTTTCTTTCACGTCACTTTTTCTTGCTCCTCGTGTTTCGACAGTCGTGAGAAAAGTTTCAAGTACTCTCTTCTCTCTCGGCAGTACCGCAGATAAGATATCGGGGAAAACTATGCTGGCCAAGTTTCTTTTTTTTTTTTATCTTCGCCTGTATCTCGATCGACAAACCTTAAGCCGAGGTTACCGTGAAAATCCTTTTTTCTTTGTACTTTCTTCATTTTTCATTATGGCCCCCCCCCCGCCCTTCTTTCGTCGCTACTCGAAAAACTTTCTCGAGGGACAGTACCGAGAAGCCAATTTTACGTTCAGGAATACCAATCGCGAATTTATACGCTTACCCCCACCCCACCCCACCCCACCCTCTCTCCTTAATGACAGAAACGCGAAACAGGAGGATACGCAGAATTCGACAGATCTCTGGCTTCTTCGTCTCATTGAAGAAATAAGAATGAGGGAAGCTCGATGAACGAGAAGAATATCTTATTTTTTTTCTCTTATGACGTATAAAAAAAAAAAAGACAAATACGCACAGTCGAAGGTTCGTTCGTGGCAGAACAAATATTTCCTACTGTTCTTGGAAGAATCCATTACGATAAGTTCGTTCGGATCGGTGTGAAGGACACCACATTAATTATATAATCGTTACTACGTTCAGACGCAATTAAGTCACGTGTCAAGAGTCTGTGTAAATGATTAATATATTTATTTATATTTCTAATAAAAGATCAACGATATATTACGATTAATATTTTTTCTTCCTCCTTTCGTGCTTTTTTCTTACGTACCCTGCACGTTTCGTTTGTCCTGTAAGAGAAGTAGGGATAAAGAAAAATTTGGAAAATTTATTTTCCAAAAATTTATGTAACAGGATATTTTGCGGATATCGTAATTTTGTCTATTCAGTGGATAAAGGGTTTCGTCACGTCGGGCGTGAATAAAAATGTTATTTCACGCTAATCCGACGGCACATGTGACGAAGGCACATACGATGCATATATGCTTGCAGTTGCACGTTAAACGGAGAACCGAGGTACGCAAAAATATGCGCATATCGTAACGCGCGACAAGATGCGGCAATTCAATTTTCCAAAGTCCCTATAAATATGCAACGTGCCGGGAGCCACGTGGAACTTGAATTGGACAGCGGAGCATTGTTTTTGAAATATTTGGATTTCGAAATACTCCGAAATCGTATAATAACGCGAATGGACATTGAACACGCGAAATCGACGAACGTGTAATAAATAACGAGGAAGAAAAAGGTTTCTTCGTAGTTATAAGATCGACTTTACCGTACTTAAAAATTTTTATACACGTACTTTAGGAATTTTTAGAAAATTTTTATTTTTTCAAAAATAACATTTGAAGCCCCTGAGATTTTTTTGTAATTCAATAAGTCGCCACTCGTGCAGCCGCTGGCGCTGCAGTCGGTTGCCAGTCGACCCGTCTGCAACTGGATACGTCGAGTCTCATCGTATTGTACGGCTGACGACATTCTCAGTTTCGTATTTCGTGCCGTCAAGGTTTCCACACTGAGTATCGTACACAATGCAAAGATAGCATAGAAGCGTAGAACGTGACTCGAAAACAGCCCCGTGCCCGCCATTATGTAGCTTCGGGATAATCGGTCGTGCCAGCAGGGAGTAGAGAGTCTTTATTCGCGGCCATATTGTACTGGGCAAGAGAGAGCAGAGATTGAATGGTAAAAAAGAAAAAGAACGACAAGGCGGAACATTGTTACCGGCGGAAGCCATTAGAAGGAGAAAAAAAATATTGGTTCGGTATTTTGATTCGAGTTGCAGCTATCACAGTTACGTTTTTTTAGTTTCTCTTCCGTCCGATTACGACAGTGGCGCTCGAGCTGCCATCTATTGGCTGGAGACCAAAGCTTCATCCGGGGATATATGTATATGTATGAAAAATTACTTGACGATATATATATATATATATATATATTTCGACTCACGGTCACATGGCGACTCCAGCTACCGATTTGTACAAAGTTCTCGCTTTCTGGTTCTCCCTTCGAATTGTCACCCTGATCAGAAGCTACGCTCTCAAATTGATTCGTAGATTTTTGAGTTTGCCGATTTGTATTCCGATTTGCCGATTTGTATTCTTCCTTTCTGGTTCCCTTCGAGTCGCCACCCTGATCAGAAGCTGCGCTCTCAAATTGACTCGTACATTTTTGAGTTTGCCGATTTGTATAAAGTTCTTCCCTTCTGGTTCCCTTCGGGTCGCCATCCTGATCAGAAGCTACGCTCACGGGTGGATTCGTACAGTCACGCCAAGGTTCTCGAAAAATTTCATATTTTTTACTTGAGCTCGAGGTGCTCGAATCCGCCGTAGAGAAATAGTCTCGACGTACCGAGTTTTGCCCGGTAGAGGAGAGGAGTAGAATCGTCGACGGAGACGTCTCCACGGACTGACAAAGGTCCGGGCGAGGTACCTGGGCGCCCCGCTGAAGAAAAAGCCAAAGGGCTTTAGACCAGACGGGGACACAGTTTTGGTACTGTTAAGGGCAGCGAAGAAACTCCCTAGCCCAAGTTAAAGATAAGGTGCCCGGCTGTCGGCCGAAGCCCTGAAGAATTCGCCGTGGAGAATCTACGATTTTTTTTAACTACGTACCGATTCGCTGATAAACGCGCACGATTTAGCTTAAAGGGACGTTTCGATGAAAGGGACAAAAATTATTGATTACGGGGCTCTCGAGCAATCGGAAATCTGAATTTGACTATCAGAGAATTTGAATTTGACTGTCGTCAAAGTCATTCTGTCCGGGGACGCAGATCGGAAGAGTTAAGTTTCGATTCTCATTCTTACCTTTGATCAAAGACACACGCGCCGTTGACTTTTGCTGGAATTTGCATTATGCGCGTTGTCAAGGTCACTTCGCTCTTTCAAAATTCTTTTTGGCCAAAAACCCTGTCGCTTCGCACGACGAAAATATTTCGTTCGGGCATTTTGTGTCTCTGTCCTTTGTCATCCTTTTTTTTCCTGTCTCTTCGTTTACCAACCCCCCTCTCGACCCTGCGGACCCGTTTTTTGTCCTGCATATATAAAAAAAAAGTTCCATCTCTTTCACTGGATAAACGCTGGACGAAAAAGTCCTTTTTCTTTTTTTTTTTTTTTATTCAAAGCAAATCGTCTCTATCCTTTGGCACCTATCTCGTGTTCGTGCCTCTCCCTCCTTTTCACCCTAGTACCCAAAGGGCATATGATTTACACCGATCCGTAACCTTTGGCAACCTTCTTATCAGCTCTTTATGTAACAAGCAAAATGATTGCAGAGTTCGCGAAGGACTCGAAGCAGTTTGCCAAGCGATTCGAGGAGCCTTTCAAAGGGCGAAAGTGGAGTTATATGGAGGACGGATGTATTTGTGCGTAGAAAGGAAGAAGAAGGGGACGAAGAAGAGGGATGGTTATTTGGTTTGATAGAAAGGAAGCTTAAGGTTCGCATTTATTATTATTATTTTTTTTTATACCATACAAGGGTTGGCCGCTGGCACTTCAATCCTGACTTGCGAGATTCTTACGAGCGCTTTGAGATAAGACTTTTGTATTGTGAGAATACGTTACGTTGGTAATAGTCATTGTGTTGTGGATTTACAGAATATTCCTTTGTACTTTGCTTATGAACTTTTCGTTGCTGGGTTGGTATTTATCTTGATTGCTTGAGGGACGGTCGATGAGTCGGAGCGACAGGAGCGTCGAATTAGCTGATAATTTTAATAATGGCGGAATCGGCCCTGCGGGAACAATTAATGCCGTGTCTTGTCTGTTAACACGAGAATGGAATATTAACTTGGGTATTATTATTAAGTCGGCGCTGTGTTGTTTCCTTGTACATTATGTCATCGTTAACGCGTTACGAATTTTGATAATGAAAATTAAATACGTTCGACCCCTCGGCGATTTATACGTATTTGCCGTTAAATTGACTTCAGCACGAGATACACGTACGTGCTTAACTTATTAACCACGTTGTTGGCAGATTGATACGAATTGCTTCCAATTATGTCCAGTCGGGGAGACTAAAAATAAATCTGTCAGCCCTCTGACGGCGTTTCGTACGAAGTTCGATGCACGCAAGGCGCTCGGTCGGTAATCAGGATCGACTCCGTCGGTAACTAGCGTACTGTGTTACCGGCCGAGCAGCTAGCGCTCGATAACAGTAGAATCGAGTTGCCGTAAAACTCGTCTAGATGGCCACCCGTCATGTTCAGGAGCTTCGATTCTTTTACCATGAATTACTTGTTGCTCCACGTCTAAACTTAAATTTTCGGCAAATTATTCGCCTGAATATTTTCAAAAATGTCCTATCTTCACTTGGAAATTTGAAATACCACCCAGCTGACTGCTCCTGTTGTCCATAGACAAATTTAAAAGAAGTTCAAAAGTATCGTTCCCCACGCTCTAATCTTTGAAATCTCGACGACGTTCAAAATTAAATAAATAATTACCAACGAGAAAAGACAACTTCAGTTCACGAAATATATCAATGCAACGCACGAAATAAGCTCAATGTAAAAATCCATTTATACCTGAAGTCTTCATACTCTAAATTGTCTTCTCCTCTGTTTCAGCTACGGGATCTGAATAGCCTCGACGAAAAGGTAAGCGAAGACATAAGACCCACTGCCGTCAATAAATCATCCAAGATCCTGGTAATTTATCAAGTAGTACCGAAATAATTAATTAACCCATAATCAAATCCAATCGAACGTGCTCTATACACACGTTCCAGTTATTTTACAAAAATTTTTTTTTTTCTATCGTATTCTCAAATATCGTCTCCGATATCCAATCAAAAAAACGTACGAGTTACATTGGACCAATTGCATATCGTCATGTGTAACAACGATAATTTGACAGGCTTGTCTATATACAGTCGAGTCCTAAACCACGCGCGACCCATTTAACACGTGTGCCACTTTCGCAACACTCACCAGCCCTTCGGTCGCTGATCCCACGGTATCGTAACACGAGACGATCGTATCTTTAGAATGTGTCGTCCACATGAAAACGAGTCCTTACGAATTTCCATTACGAAAATTGAGCGACGGATACTGCGAGAGGTAGGAGGTTTTAGGTGGAAGCTAAAGAAAAAAAAACATGAAAAGACAATACGTAATAAACGTTGACCTGGTTTAAAATTTTGTTTTTTTCGAAAAAAAAATTTTTTTTGCAATACCTACGTGTCCCTAACTAACTGATTAGCCTAACATTCTTTCTGCGAATGCCTTATCGCGTTACTTGGAAACTCACTACGTGACTATAGTAAGGATCACGCGTGTCAGAATGCACAAGGGGAACCGTAAACGAAGCAGCGACTGTTTTTCTTCTCCAAAGTTCCCAATGAACCGCCGAACGTAGGATATTTACGAGTACCTTATCTCGCGATAAGATTTTCGAAATTGCAAACTATTCTCTTTATTCGGTATACGCGATAACCAGCATATACGTTATCGTGTCTTTTGACAGTAGCACGCGGAACCGCGTCCCGCGACTTTATCCAATTTCTTCGAGAAATCATCACTTATCACAAGCAATCTGGACCCTCCGAGAGGTCAAAGTTCATTTAGCTCTTGCCTCCACGATTTATTTACGTTCACGTAAATCAATGGTTAACGACTATTGCAGGATCAACCAGCTCTGAAATTTCTATGGATCGAATCTCCATTGGATCTTCCAATACGTAATATCCCATATAAGATGCAGCATCCCTGGACCAGATATATTTTTTTTTTTTCATTTTTTTCTACCCGGATGCTCATCCTGATCGCTATATTATTTTCCTCCCACCGTTGATCTCGTTACAGATGAATTATAATAATACACCAAATGGACCAGTAGCAATTACTTTGGGGTTCCTCGAATTCAAGGATCTTCCCCCCCCACCCACCCCACCCCCCATAAAATACGTCACTGCACTGATAACTCTGCCAAAGAGGGCGAGACCATCGTTCACTGTCCACTCGAGTGTTTTGCACATGTTCAATGTCCAAGATGCCTGCGGAGCAACGGCGCAGCATCCCGCGCGCACTACGGATTTGGGTTAATGTATCTTGGCACCGGGTTGTGCAATTGAATCGTGCCATCGCTAATTGTCGGCTCAATTTATTGACACAGGTGCGAAATCGTGCGATGATCATTAATCGTGCGTTCATTAATCGACTGTGAAATCGATGTATCGATCGCGGTCGATACTTTGGAAAAAATTCGATTTCGGATTCCAGATGACGTAATCGATAGCTCAATGAAAAATACAAGTATTAAAGAGCCGGTGGAGATAGCAGGGCGTGTTTGGGTGGTTCATATTTAAATGCTTATCGATGACCTTGAATATCGAATTGATCCTTCGTTACGAAATTGAAAATTTGCAAATTCTTTTTTATGCCAAACCACACGCTATAGTTTCGATCCGTGACGTCAGAGGGGATCGCGCGTGGAATCGCAGAGATGCTCTTAGCGATTGCGATCGGATATCGGGGTGTCGAGTTAGTTAATTAGGCGAGGTCGACGGCTGCGAAATAACAGAGGATCCGCAGACTCGGAGTCTGGTTCGAGTTGGGAACCCGTTAGAAACTTGGTTCTCGTTGGGAAATGAGGTGGAACGTGAAAAACTTAACGGAAGTTTAATATGTATGTATATTGTTATTATTATATATAATTATATATTATATGTACATATATATATGTGTGCGTGTGTACATATATATATACATGTACCGTGTAACGAAGGTTCCATCTTATCGGTGTTACAGCGTATAAGCGACACTAAAGATTATGTTGATTATTTTTATGGACTTACTGGCGTCTGTTTTGTAGGATCGTGTAGGTTGACAAAGCGAAAAAAAAAAGGCATTAGAGTTACGTTAGAAAAGTAATGGCGGAAAGGGGAGCAGAGACGCGGGAGGATGGCTCCGCTAGGAGATATCTGTGTCAGAGAACGAATAGCTCGGCTGCCAGATCTGCCGTTGTTGTAAACAGGATGGAATTTTCATGCATATTCAAGAGGGAATAGTCGACACGCCATAAGGCGACGTCGCGGTGCGGGTTTGTTTCGTTGCAGAAAATTCGCAGTTCTCGGGGGGGAGGGGTTAGGATGCTTCGACGTTAAATTTTGGAAAAAAAAAATTTTTTTCAGAAAAAATTTCCAAAATTATTATCAACGTGAGAGGGAGAGACAGCGGAGAGAGATGGCAAGGCCCGAGGACGGTTATCGGAGACGTGAAAAATGAAGAAGGAATTTTTTGAAAATTCTATCTTTATTTTTAATTTTTATTCGGTTTTTTTTTTCGAAAATTTACATTTTTTTTTTCCATCACACCACCCCTGTCGTATCTATCCACGGTCCTCAATGACTTTTACACGTGGATCCAAATGTCTGGCATAGCTCGTAAGTTTTCCACTTAAGATTCCCGAGCCAGCTCTTCTCGCACATTATGTGCAAATTTGCACACACGGTACAAAGTAACGAGCGCGTATACGTGTGTGCATAAGTTTAGCCATCCGTATATAGCAAGTACTCGGTAAACAGCAGTGATTGCCAAATCACGGCTGCTATTAATATACTTGATGTGTGAAAGATCATTGCATAATAGTATATATGTGTGTATATATATATATATATACTATTTACAGTCCACTAGGCGCGGGAATTGATATTCTAGTCCAAGCACAGCCTGAGAAAACTTTCCCAAGCTTTGTATACATTGATAAATGTCACCCTGAAAATTAATGTCTGACCCATAACGGTGGCTTAACTACTTACTGCAAGCGGGATCCATCGAAAGGAGATTAGGAAAAGTTAAGAAAGTTTCATCAGGCGAGTTTCGACCGGCTGAGCGAATCCGTAAAATCTTGAGCCAATTTTCCACAAGTGGCACCGGATGACTCTAATAAGCCAGACTTAAAATTGTCTAAGCGCTAAGAATTGTGTTGCAATTAGTGATGGGATTAGGATGAGATCAGAGTGGCGCCAGGTCGCTGCGGTTAGAACTGTTAGGAATTGTGGTATGGCAATATAAAGAAGGTTTCCGATGCCAATCGTTAAAGATGTCACAATGACGTTTGCGCACCACGTGGATGAAAGTGTGCAGTTGAAAATTGTCAAATTCAAATTTTCAATAATTTTGATACGCGAATAGCCAACTGTTAGAAATTAGAATTAGGATGAGAACTGTTAAGAATGTGGTATAGCAATATTATAAAAAAGGTTTCCGATGCCAATCGTTAAAGATGTCACAATGACGTTTACGAACCACGTGGGTGACGGTGCGCAGTTGAAAATTGTCAAATACAATTTTTCAGTGATTATAATATGCGAATAGCCAACTGTTAGAAATCCGAATTATGATGAGATCAGAGTGGCGCCAGGTCGCTGCGGTTAGAAGTGTTAAGAATGTGGTATAGGAATATAAAAAAGGCTTTCGATGCCACTCGTTAAAGATGTCACAATGACGTTTACGAACCACGTGGGTGACAGTGCGCAGTTGAAAATTGTCAAATTCAAATTTTCAGTAATTTCTATATACGAATAGCCAACTGCTAGAAATAATTCAGTCAGCGTACTTCGTGCTTTCATACAAACAACCAATCAGCCACCCGTCGACGATTTACCATCCGACGGAGAACGAAAATTGTCAACCGTGCTCGTGACCTCCGTATTAAATGCGTACGAACAGCCAGTGATGAAAATTTGCCGAAATTCATGTAACTTCAAGCCGGACTTACGCGTGGACAATATTTACCTAGCGTAACTCCGTCTTTTTTGACTCGCGAGAATCCGCAGGCTTCGCGTGGCCTTGAAAAAATAATGGACGGGCGAGTCGACCTTGAGAAAACGAAAAACCGTAGGATAACAAATTGATTTCTTAACGATTGTCGTCCACGTGTATATACGTATATTGATCATTATAAAAAAAAAATAGAAAATTACACTCGATGTTATTGATAAAGCCGAAACACCGTATCTAAAGTATTATTTAATAACACTCGTAATATTCTATCCGGATAGCGTCTCACCGGTATAATAATATTCTACGAATTCGAAAACAGTAATTTCGTATGCCGCGAGGCGGAAGAAAATTCATAAAGAAAAGAGTGCGAGAATAATGAAACGATAATAGAAATAACAGAGACGTGCAGGCGGTATACAGGAAGAGGAAGAAACCTCGGCCAGGAGTTTCGTGAATTGATAGTTGTTTTTGTTTGTGGGAAGTGGCGCCAAAGTGTCAGTCCTCTCGCCACGTAGAGTCAGCGTGTTCGGCTATTTTGCGTATATCTTTTATGTACACGCATATATTATACATACACATTGAAATATTCACTTAAACAAACTTTTATAGTAATGCTTCCTGTAGGTCGCTGGACGACTGCCAGTTTATTAACGATTCAAGGATACGTTTGGCGTGAGGTACGCGGCGCCGCCATGTAAATAGTTTCGACTGAGCGCCGCGGCGTGGCGCTGCGTTCGCACAGCTGACAGTTCGCTCTGAACGTAGGAACTTTTGCATTTTTTTTTCGAAACGCGCATAACTGTTATCCCAGGCAGTTATCAGAATTTGAAAAACAGTTTAAATGCTGTACCGTACGATTAGGCTGTATCTGCCAACCGATGGAAGCACGTAAGAAGGAATTAACAGCCGTATAAACGTGGTTCGATTCGAAACTGCCGACTTCTACCAAAAAACCGCACGACTGTTAATTTTGTCTGTAACGTAATCCAGGAATACTTTTCATTATATTAAATGTCTAAGGATTCGATATTTATCGCCATTAATATTGCGTACAGTAAATTCGTCTTAATTATATCAACCGAGCAACGTACGTTGTGACATGTCAATTTTTCGAAAACCTTACAATCACTTGACACTCGATTAGATACGTGTAGCCCAGATATACGCATTTCTTTCACTAAAGATCTGGAATATTTTTGCCAATCCAAATTTCTTTTGCCTGTCATTCCTCGATCACGTGCTTCTGTACTATCTGTACACACGCGAAGATACACGTGGCAATGTTGCCACCACTGCGACTCGTTATTTTAACTGTTCGGCGATCTAACCTGCGCATTTATACACGATCCAAAAATTCCTTCTCGGTGCGGACAAGAAAGAAAAAAAAAAAAAAGAAAAAAAATAAGAAACAGAGGAAAAGTCGAAAATAGTATTTTCTTTTTACGATACGTCTGCTCGATCACGCGCTTGTCTGCCTAACTTTATCATGATTGTTATTGAGAGCGTGTAAAAAAAATAGTGCGACGCAATTTGGATCATTGAAAATGAAAGGAAAGCGAAGACAAGTCGTCCGCGCCTAATTTTACGTCGTAAATCGAAATATCGATCGCAGACTCAATCGAGTGTGTAAAATTTTGAAAAATTCCAACGGCGTTTCGAGTCATCGAAAAGGACAGAAATGACTTTACGGGTCTCTAGGACGTGTAAAATAAAATTGAATCGACGCTAATCGCGCACATTACAATGGGCAGATACGATATATACATAATAACGCACTGAAGTATCTAAGCCATTACGACGCGTCGCGTTAACCCTGCTTAAATTGTGTCTCCTTGAATTTTCATATCGCGAGAATCGCTCGCACGTGAACCTTCCTGCTGGGCCAAGTTCAGTGCGATTGAATCACGCGTTACCAACCTAACGGCCGAACAATAGAAATTCGAACGCGGTACGAAGACAGTACACAATGAGATACGTAAGACGGGCAAAGATCAGATCGTTACTCTTATCATTATACATTATCAAGAGACTCGCCAGAGTCTCGCGTCAAGTTCCAATTTATTCAGTACATATTGTAAAAGCACCAGGTTGTCTCGAACGCCTAGGGAATCTATAATCGATTGTTACGTTATCAACGTGCATACGTATATATATATATATATGTATATATATTTGGATAAACATTCCCATTGTTGCGCGACGAGCATGAGATTTGGTCGTTTTTCTCATAAATAGGAAAATGCGGTCTAGCAAAAAAAATGTTAGTTAATTTAATAAAAATTTTTTGTATGACCCAAAATCGAGGGTTGCCGATTAAATTGTAATTTTTCGTTTCGACCAGAATCACGGGACGACTGCGTATATATGCAGTATAATATGTTTATATGCACATAAATGTCAGCAGATGTATTTTGACATTTATCCTCTTGGTTTCCGTAACGCGAGTATAACCGACCGCGCCGGAGGCCACCGAGCAAACGATTACATGAGATATGAGTAAATCGAAGAAACACCTTATGCAATCGATTGTTATTCTGTCGTCAGCCGCGTCAGATTCCGTCTCGGTAGCGACGCGGATCGAACTGTCGTGAACCCTGAGGTCTGTTTACAGATGCTGACAATATATTCGTTTTCTCTCTCTCTCTCTCTCTCGCTTTTTCGCTCTCTCTCTCTCTCTCTCTCTTTCTCTCTCGCTCTCTCTCACTCGTGCGCGCTCTCTTCCTCTTCGTACACAATCCTCGAATAGAACAGAAGAGAGAGAGAGAAAGAGAGAGAGAGAGAGAGAGAGAGAGAGAGAGAGAGAGAGAGAGAGAGAGAGAGAGAGAGAG
>JARQSU010000385.1:1111841-1127813 GCA_030142265.1 Calameuta filiformis | reverse complement strand
ATATATATATATATATATATATATATATATATATATATATATATATATATATACTGCACGTGTATTAGGTACATTCTCTGTTATCAGGCACTTTTTTGCTGTGCCCGTTTAACTCTCGAGACCTAATCGAAATTGTTGTTTGTCCAGCAGACTCGTGTCGATTCGATAAGGCGCCAGTTAGTTTCAGTTTAAAAGGGACCTGAAAATGCGGCTTTATCGCTACGGGGTTAGTAGCGCAATTGTCCGTACTAGATTCAGGATTTTTTTTTTTCAAATATATTTTTTATATAAAAAAGATACAGGTATCTATAAAAAGAGACGGGTATAAAAATTTGAAAAAAAAAAAAAAATTTCCCACGTCATCCCTTCTCTCATACGTGGATTCGTGTAACGCAGATTTTTCGTAAGATTTGCTATACTTGCTTCTTACACGCCATCGCGACTGTAATTACGCGATAATTAAACGATTGACCCTGCATGACCTCCAATTGTCGCGGAGCATTAATAATCGTGTCTTGTGCCTTCGTTTAGATTTTTTTTTTTTTTTTTTTTTCGAAAAAATCTTCCCGTCCGATACTGCGTAGCGGGCTCACGCCGCACGCGAAATTTTATTTCGAACTATTTTTATTGATCCCCGAGTCGCACGCCTCCCAATCGCAAAGCGTCGTGACGCCATGCGTCCGCGATAAGCTATTTGTCAATAATTTCTTGTTTCTCGTATTACAATAGGAGTCCGTCATGTCGCGAATACATCGTCACATGTTTAAATGCCGGCTGCGACCCCTATCCCTTATCAGCACTCATTACTCTCGCATGCATTCGTCCATGTGTGTCCTATACGACCATACGTGTTTTAACAATAATGTTAAATAATAAATATAAAAGTTACGAGAGCTACGTCATCGCACGGATTATAGTCCAGCCGCGATACAGGGGTCAAACGCCTTATTATCGTTCGCACCACGGGCCACAGTGTACAAGCGGGAGATCGGACATACATATGTGCATATACATATGTATATCTGATATGTGCATATGCATATGTGTGTATATATATGTATCCACGTATGATGACACAGAGTATCATAGTAAGCGGATGATGGGTAGTGGAGAATAAGCGAAGATAAAAGTGTAGTGTAGAAAAAAATTTTTTTTGATATAAAATAAATTCTAATCAATGCAATTTTAATTGGCTCGTTGCAATTGGGACGGGCGATTGGAGCTTCAATAAAATTTTTTTCACGTAAATGAAAAATGAGAAATGAGCGCAGACAATGTCTCGCGGCTCGACGGCGAGACGCTGCTATCAAATGGGCCATTTTACGGGCCGCTTTGCGGTTGAATCGCCTGAATCTTTCATGAAGATTCGCCCGAGGTTTTTGCTAATTTTTCCTACGTTGGTACCTTGTTGCCAATTTACATCTAGGTCGCCCGCGGAGAGTAACGTGTGTACGTTAACAATTTTTTCGCATGATGCAAGAGAAAAGAATTTTTGCGGAGTTGTACTAAAAAAAAAAAAATAAAATTCAAGAGACGACAAAAAAATAACATAACGGCGAGGTACGAGAAGAGAGAAAGAGCCGCGCGAACTGATTTACGATAGCTCGAACGACACTTGTATCTTTGGCTTGCGCATACGTTCACGTAGTAGACTGCGCTAATTTATCGCTTAGCGCTATCTTCGGGCTATCTCGGCTCGAATTATCAATTAATCGTTATTTGCGTAAAAAGCAGCAAAAGTGGGTCGCGAATGAAAATAGAAAAAAGAAAGCATCGCTAAAATCTAAATTTCGCGAGTGATCCTCATGGACCAGACTACAGTTATTGGCGTGCCGAACCCATACGTCGAATTTATTTTCGTACGTCATGTGACAATTCCAAAATTACAGACAGTCGAAATTGTCAAAAAAAAAAAATAGAACAACGTAATTTGTCGCTCCGCGTAAACGCACGTGAGTCGTGAGACGCGACGCAAGAAAAATGGAAAAAGCAGGGTGGGAAGACACAAGAAAATGGAGAATGGTCACTTGAAGACAATGGACCCTAGTTAGTCACGCTAATGATCCTCGTTCGCTAATCACCTGCTTTGTACACGTGGAGATGCCCGAGGAGGGGGAGTGGGCTTAGTCCCTCCCCCCCTTTCTCCACTCTCATCACGACTCTTAATACTTTCTCATTGGCCGCACGTGTCTGGCACTTTTCACGTGAAATTATCTCCACGTCATCTCCCGTTGCCATGGATACCAAGATTTTACGCTTATTTTTTGTTTTCTCGTAATTTTTACAAAAATATCCTCTCATCCTCGTTTCCCGACTTTCCACAATTTACGCGCGAATTACGCGAGCAACGTGCCAGATCATTTACATACAAAGTCGTTTGCGTTAGCTGTGCTATAGCTATACCTGTAAATGCACGAGCGCTATCTGGCGAGCAATGTTATCAATGGTCCACTTCCTCTTCCTGTTTCGCCACGGACGATCCCCAGCGATTCCTCACGAGGACGCTTTGCCGATGTGGCAACTGCAATTGTTCGCCGCGTTTGCCTATATCTGCTGCACGTGTTGGTCGCTTTCGACGAGAGAGGAAAACGCGATTACTTCTACGCGATAGAGACTCCCTCTGTTGCTCCGATTGTAATTTACGTCATACGTGATATCTTCGTGTGGGTCGGGATTCACGTGTGTACATATATGTATGTTTATCCTCGGAAATTTTTTTTCCATCTGCTTTGGACCTTCTTTCTGCGTAGCTTCCGCAATAAGTAAATCGCTTAGTTCCAATTCCGCTTATTCCCTCTTACGGTTAACTTTGTCTCAGCCTGTTTTAAGGATTTCAGGTAAAACGTCGTAACGGCTCCTGGTGCGTTTTAGCATTGAGGACTAGAATTTCGTCAGATAACGTCCAGCCTAATGGAAAGCTGCTATAAAGTGAAGTCGGGCGCCGAGCCAATGTACGGTGTCAAAATTATTTTTATTTTTCGATCGTCCTCCAATATAGTCGCGGTTGCAAAATTATTAGACACTGGCTGCGTATAGTTACGGACTGTGCTGTACGTTGACACTGGTGTATAAATAAATGTATAGCCGTGTATATATAGGATACATCTTTTTTTTTCTTTTTTTTTTTTTCTTTCGAAAATATAACTCGTGGCTTCCGTGCAACGTGGCTCATTGACCTCGTGACAAAGTGACGCAACTTCGTTCTTGCTAGCAGGAGCCACGTGTCCCGGCAAGACATTGGCAATTTTTTTTTGTTTTCCTACTGTCAACTTCGTCGAGGTCACCGAGCACACCTATCATTATACCCATTAAATTTCGTGCCTCAAAACAATAGCCTGTCTTGTATATATTCACGTGTTTGTTTCAAGGTCAGCCATTCGCAGGGTCCACGAAGACTTTTTTGACAGTGATAGCCATTATTTTCTTAAATAACTTTTTTAAAGCCTTTTACCAAAAATTCTTTACTTTGCTTAGTTTATCTGGTGCACGAACGAGACTCGTTATCTGTGTAGGCTCGAAGAATCCAAGTTGTCAAAAAGTTACGTATCGAGGAATTTTACTTGACGGGGGTCTGAAGATGTCTGATTGATATAGCGAGGCTTGAATTTGAAAAAAAAAAATTGAATTTTTTTTTTCAAAAACTCCAATACCCATAATATCGATAACAAACAAACATACTTGCCAGAAGTAAACAATACATTAAATCAAAAATACATTTTACCTCGTTCTTGATTCGGTTATAAGGAACAATGGACTCACGCCCTTTTTCCTTTTCGGGCAAGAACAGCTTTCTCTCGAGACAATTGTAAATCTTTGCTTCCTGTGCGCACCTGCGCGTTCGCTGCGTGGGCTACGTGCTTCGAGGCTTCTGCTAATGACGTCATAGCGTCGATTTATTATGCATTTATTCGTAAAGGACATACGCCGTTGTAATACTTATCTCATGAGATACTATTCCTCGGCAACGATTCCATCGATAGAGCACATATAATATGGATACTCGTGAAAAATATCAACAATTACAGATCCGCCATTAGCGCGTTCGACGATCCACGCGAAACAATAAAAACGGCAACGTCCAACCTAACCTCAAAATAGGAAGTACGCTAAAAACGAAAACAATCGATGACTCGCGATCATGAATATTAAATATCATTTAATTCTAATCCATTGGATATCATGTTGACACGTCGTATTTAACGGCCATCGGCTTCGCATTCTCCTCGAGGACTATTTAAGAAATTAAAAACTGATTGATTGAGCCCATAGTACGGAACGTGACACGTGCCGTACGTAACCTTGAAGAACATTAAGCCAAATCCATCCGCGTGGATTTATTGACAGTCTAGAAACGAGCTGACATTATCTTCTCGTTGTATCTTAAGTTCCCACGTTGTTTTCCCTTACTTGGTTTCACGTCCCGGCGTCCCTCGCGCTTCGATATCTCGAACACGTCGAGTCCGTGTCGTCTGCTCATTCGTCACGGTTCCCGTCACGAATTGAAAATCCGCCAACTTCACGCTGGACACGCTCGCCACGAATCTCTAGTTTCAGGAAACATCAAATTTGATAACGCTCAGAAGTTAACGATATTTATTCACCAGTGTTTTCTGGCACATCTCCTCATTGGAGGAGTCAGCCATAAGGCCGACTGCATGGCTTTGCTAGATAATTTTGCCTATCCAACTACTGAGGACAACTTCATTCCTTTAGGCTTTAGTTTCGCTAGGTTTCGGTTATTACGGTCCTTGGTACGTGACCGGAATTACGTGGAATGAAAAACACAGCTGTTCTCAGTATTCGTTGTTGTTTAGTTGTCAGACTTGACGATATACAACGTTTCGCCTTGAACTCGCCGTAGTACTAAGTATTACGGGAAGTAAACCAGTCAGTCGTTCCGCATTGTTTACACGTTCAAATTAATTTCGTATAAACGTATACCAGACTGAAGTACGACTTACCAGTGGCGTGCGCTAAATAGTTAGCAGATTCTACGCTAGTGGCGCTGCGTCGTAGATACATACCGCGTGAATATATTCGAGGTTAGATTTCGTCCAGACCACTTCGTGCTTACCAAAGAGACTCGCGTAATAATTCAGTCTCACACATAAGGACATATTCGTGCGGCGTGCGCGAGTCTCTTCCATTTGCACGTGTTCGCGCACGAGTCTCTCGATTGTCTAATGTGTGCTACGAATAGATGCCGACGGTTAGCGAGATCTTGCCGTGTGCGGAGAAGAAAAGAAGGATAACGAACAGAAGCCGCGATAGAGGCTTCACGAAGGAGGAGGGAACGCGAGGCGATTCCCGTTGTTGCGTAACGCAGTGTGTCAGTCGAGCGAGCCCGGAGAGTGACGAGATAAATATTTGAAAAAGAAATATTTAACCGCTAAGAAAGAGGCAACGGCAGAGAATAACAACTCTAAGTGCAATGCGAAAAATGTACGTATCTCTGTGTAACGTAAATTTATAAAATGTACAGAGCAACAGTATCGAAGGATATATGGATAAAGGGAGCTGACTGTTCCTTAAATAGAAATGCTAATATCTCGGCGTAGGCACGTTGCCGTGACTTCGGCGAGGTTGACTCATAGTTTGTAAACAGAGCACTCGTGCTCGCGCATGCGCGGACCCAACGGCTTTACTCCCCACTCCGTCTCGCTCGACCAATCACGCGGCTGCCTTTTGACGCCACTTCTGATCCCCGGAGCTCGATCGGTCGCCTATCGCGCTCTGCCAGTGACTAGTCGTAAAGACACGAAAAGTCGTAAATTCGAAAGACCTCGGTCCACGCGCACAATTGTATCCTTGCACGTTTAATTCTTAATGATTTATTTTAGGAATCTACTAGTATTTTGCGCGTGGAATTTTTATTCGAATCTTAATCTAACGCTTGGGCCTCTTTAACCCGTAGGTTGTTGTTTGCACGGTATGCGGCGTTGTTGACATTCTTGTTTGGGACTTCGGGTAGGGGTCTGGTTTTAACTGTCTCGTTTTACGTGCTTACATACCTGGCTTTGTTCTTTGCTGTTTTTTTTTTTTTTTACTATTCGTTTTAGCAGGTAAAACGCGTCCAAAGGCCGCGATTACTATTTCCCTGATTTCCATTTCTCTTTGAATATTTAATTATCTGACTCGATTGGTTCTGACGGAATAAATTAATGTCAATTATTGACACTGTCGCAGAATCTGACATATTTTGTATTATTCGCATGACCGACTGCTTATTTACTAAATCCACTTGAAAACTGCTCTTATTCGTATGCAAATCGGACAGTTACGGCTCAACGCGTGCTATGAAAATTCATCTTGAGGTCCCCGGCCGATTTGGCAAGTGGATCTTGAAGTTTATCGATGGGGAGGCAGAGACTTTACGACCTTGACTCAATTAAGCCGGGAAAGCGACTCTGGGAAATTATCGTCGAGTCATGACTCGTATTAATGAACGCTGATCAACTCAGGATCGGTGGCCCGTGACGAGATCTTATCAATTCATTCAGGTCGATCATTAATTCACCCCCCCCAGTACGAATAACGATCGGATCAGATTAAATAATTTTTTAACGATTAATCCATCAATAAAAAAAATTGATTTGTACCTTTTTTTTCTTTTATTACTTAATTTCTTCCTACATAACAAGCTTGAGTTTCGGTGGTATCTGTAATTGCTTTTAATTATTTACATTGCCGTGATTTTTTATTCTTATCAATCCTGCGTAAAAAATTTACGTATTTATTATTATCCCACAGGAGAATTTTTATAGTTTCTTTCATTCCCAGTGACCTTCGCACCGTGTATGCGTCGCTGCTATCATCGAGGCCTTGAACAAATTCGCGTAATCTCTCAGGCCATTGCCCGTGCGCAAACACTTATCAGCTCTTTCTGCGGTGAGAGCGAAATTTTTTTTTTTTTTTTTTTATTCTTGTACAATTCTCAACGAGCCAATTCACGTTGGCTTGCGGTATTTTCTTTTTTCTTTGTCGGACGAACGCGAAGTTTCTTTGTCGAGTCAATTGCGATTTTTTACTTTGTTTTGTATTTTTTTTTCTTTCTTTGATTTTTCTTTTTTTACAGGGACATTGAATCACTCGAGTTCGATACTAGAGAAATATAGTAATACTCACGTGTGAATGATGCACGAGCGTATATTAATATTATGATTCACGACACTGACAGATTACATTGTAAATAGACACAAAGCGTCTTTACCAATTAGTACGTATTCTTTTCGCGAGTTTACACAGTCCTACTTCCAAACGACTGAATCATACGGATTTCGATGAATATACGAATCCGCCTTAAGGAACGAGCACTGTTATGTTATATTATTATATTGATCTTTGCACATGCAGGAGGAAGGATAATCGAAGAATTTTTAATTAACCGAATTAATTGTACGAAAAATTATCACGATTAACAATTCCGTCGAGCTGTTAAAAATCGGACGATCGACACTCGTCGGTCAAAATTCATTAGCCGATCACGAGGTCATGGCGGAATTTGAAAAGTCAATTTTAATCGAACGTTACGACAAAAAAATGGCCGACACGGTGACGCCGGAAGTCGTGTCTAAGAGAGGCCGGAAGCTCAGGAAAACGTTAGTCACATTTCCCTTTGAAAAAATTCATTCTGACATTTATATATAATAAATTGAGTTTTATCAGTCAGTCGATTAATATATCAATATATATATATATATATATATAAATTTCTATTCGACTCACGTAGTCCTTATAAATAACTAGACTCTTAATACAATGAGAATTGTCCGCCATATACGGGGTGGACAACATGTGACAACCTTCTAAGAGAACGACGCTACCAGAATCAATAAAGAGTACGGGAGCTCTTTCCAATTTCGAAATCTTTGATGCGTTCCAAAAAACGAAAAAAGAATCTCCAACAAGGTATCAGCAGATGCGTACAGGATTTCGGCCACGAGTCCGTCGTATCCTTGTGCCGCGTTCTAATGTAGGTATACACAATTTTGAGCTTCAGCGACCATTTGAAATTCTAGTTTAATTCTTTTTATTATCTACAGTATCGTTAACCGTACCGTCTGGTCAGGGTCGCTTAGAATGTTTTTAAATTGCATAATTCGCGTTATCGTCGCGTCCATTAAGAATAGCTGATTTGACCTTTTGTTTTTTTTTTGTTTCTTTCTCTCGTAAATTCGATCGAGATATTAATAATTATTGACAGTCATAATATTTTAATGGCTGTACACAAAATGGAGGATATTTTAAAAATAAGCATTTACGTTGTTATTATTATATGGACAGTATTATTCGGTGATGCAAGAAGAAGCCGTATGCGAATGTGGAATATTTATTTAATAAATTCCATTTCAATGAAATAGTATCGATTTATTTGATCGATAACGAGCATATCGATCGTTCGTAATTTTTCAATATCCTGCATAGTTATTATATGTATGGACAAATACAGTACCAGTATGATATAAGATTACGTATATAGATCTTATATATGTATATATATATATATGACTGGCCCTATTTATCCTCCTTTACGAAATAATTAACGTTCTCAAATTCCCACATTCCTTCCGCATCCCCCCTCCCCCCGTCCCCTCTCGCCCTTCAGGATTTATTAGAACCGCCTGGCTTCCTCGTACAGTTGTAACCCGCATGCGGATTGTGCGACCAAATTAATTCGATGATCCATCTTATCGCAGCATCTCTCCGCATCTACCTTTGGCAAAATCTCATCGTGCCAAAATCCCTCATCCTGAGTTCCCAATACTCTCTCTATCCTGAGAGGCAAAGATGTCACAGAAAAAAATATTTTGCCAATTTTTTTCTCAAAATTGTCCATTTTACTTTACAATCGAACGCGCAGAGTCATTGTTAATTCTTAACGAACATAAATTTTTTTTCTCCACGTGACACGCGCATGTTCTGTATACTTGAATTACATATATATATATATATATATATAATTCAAGTTTACATATGTGTAAATGTTGCAAGAAAATTTTTCGCGACGTCATTAAAAAGTCACATATATATATATATATATATATTATAACCGATATATAAATATTTTACGATGATAACACGTGCTTCTAGTATTAACCAAAGAAACCCACTGTCCCTGAATATCTCTCGAAGCGATGCTTTATATCTGCCGAACACATATGCTTAGACACACGTGTACGTATTATATCGATAAGTACAACAATAGGGCTTTCACGGTGCGTTTTGCGACGCTTGGATTCTACATATATATTATACACACGTGTATAAAGCGTCTCTCGTGTACAGTCTATACTGTTATATACATATATACACATATGTATATTCCCGTATCAGAATCTATACTGTCTGACAGATACGATTGTGTACCTGGCTGACAGTGTGCGCTCTGTGTATGTTGCGTCTGGTCCTCGTGCGGATCACGCGTTGCTCATGTGCTCGGTACATAGATCGTTGGAAAGGGAAGCGTAAGAAAAGCCAGGGTCTTTCACTCGGGACGAATTAGCAGACGAGCGATTTTCAAATTTGGATGATAAATTTGATTTTATATTGATCCGACGATCGGTGCTGCGTCGCGGACGTATCAGAACGTAATTTTATTACTCGAATAAACGCGCGTAAGAAAAATATTTCTGTATTTTATGTGAAATAAAATTTTTTTTTGAAATTTCAAAAAATTAGATTTTTTTTTTTTTCGGTTCAGGATTCCACGCGCATACGTAAGTCCGATACGATCGTGCGAGTTAGATTCCTTCGGAGAAACGAAGTGACGATTCCGGTTAGCCAGTCGTCAGTTCTTGGTAACCGCAAGGACGAGCCGGATGCTCGAAATATGTTAATGCTGGCTAATCTGTGTGCGTTTAGTCGTGGGTCGCGATATTCCAGTCTATTATGCATCGTGTCGCGCTTTGAGGAATTTATTTGAGACTTTCAGCCACGCCTCAGGTATTAGAATTGATGGTCCTGCAGGAATGTTAGATAAACGGTGCTTTTTATGTTTTTTTTTATTTTTAAGTTTTTTGATTAGGACTTATTTTTTTTTTTATTTTTGACCTGCACTCTAGCTTGGGAGCGGGAGTAATTTTTTTTTGCACTGGCAATTGTTAGTTATGTTTTTTTCGAAGTTTTAAGAGATCGATTAACGGAAGCAATCATGCTTTTTTTTTTTTTGATAAGGGACAAAGGCATCGCTGTCGCGTGACACATTTTCGATAGCGTCCGGTGAATCACGTATTTTCCCACTGCTACGTGCGTTTTCCTTTTTCCTCCTTGCATTTTCCATTCTTTTTTTCCAACGCAAATAGCCCCTTATCTTAACTTTACGGCGAATCGTCACGCCTCCTTGTTAATTAATTGTAGCACGATACGTACAATCATTATGATAACAGGAGCGCGCCGACAAGTGTCAATGTACTCGGGAGACGCGTAACTTGAGACAGTGAATAGAAGTGATTGACAAGTTTGTCGAATTTTGAAAAAAAAAAATTGCCCCGTGTCGGGATCGAACCTGCGACCCTTCGACGTCAGATTCTCAAATAAAGGGAGTGACGAGCATAGCCGTCAAGACTTAATAAAAATATTTAAAAAGTTAATAATTATAGGCAAAATGTTTCTTATTTTTTTTTTTATTGATCGCACACGAGTATTTCTACAGGGTGTACAAATTTACACGTGACAGCCTTACGAATTAAAAGTACCATGATATTTTAATATTTGTTTTTTATTAAGCGCCTTATACCTAACATCCTAGCATTTGCTTACGTCAGGTAAATTTTGTAGTGATCGTTATACCTTATCGGCTGGACCAGGTGGCTTTTGACTTTTAAAAAGTCAAAACGAGTCGTCGCTCTCGAGGCTGCTGGAGAAATAATAAAGTCGTACACAGTAGCGAATTGATAATAACGACTTAGATGACGTCAATGTACCAACCTGACCTTCCAATCATCAAAATCACCAACTCCGATCTTTACAATTCCAACTAGATCCTCCTTGAGCAACTGCAATATATATATATATACATACTGCTTTTTCAAAGATCAACATTTCATACAAGCCAACGTCCAATCGGCATACCTTTATTTAATTCACACGAAACTACTAAAAAAATCAAAGTGTCTTCAGGCGTATTTTATTAAGGACCATCCATCACCGTATTATCCATAATGCTTTTCTTGCTGTTTCGAAAATTTGAAAAAAAAAAAAAATTCAAATTCTTCATTTCCAAACATTCTTATGACTCCAAACATCCTCTCTGTACTTTGCATAAAGGCAGGGATGGATCACGAGGATTCGGTGTGAATGCACACTAAAGGTTTATTTGCAAGTTAACCGGCTGGCCAGGATCCAAGAGAAACACGAAAACTCAGTGCGAGTGAGAAACTCATAGAAAGAGAAGAAGGAGAGAGAGAAACTTTGACTAGGTTCTTCACGCACTCGCGTACCGGGTCGACGTACGCACGATCACTGGGTTTTCTGGGTTAATCACCCAGAGGACGATATACAGCCAATACTTATGTTTGCATGTATATATATATATATATATCGCAAAATACAAAACGCAAGACTCACACACGCAAGTCTAATTCAAACAAGACGGTTTTACGAATTGCGTAAAATCGTATCCGTGGCAAAACAACGGCTTTGCGTCTCTTTGCGTCTGTTTGAGCATCGTCAAAGCGTAACGAGTTTATTTACGTAAATTCGCGAGTAAACCAGAATCTATCTTTGTCTTCGTCCCGTTTCGAATCTGCGACAGATGCATTCGAAATTCCCGAGAAAACCGGAAGACGAGAGTCGCGCGTCGCGAAGGGTCGTTACGGTGTGAATTAGCCCTTGTGGGCTGTTGCTGTTATTATTACGCAATTTTAATACTCGTCATCAACAGGTGTCTTCGTGATGCATCAATCCTAATGTTGTTCCTTGGGAAATTCAAGGATGACTTTAGGAATTCATGTGGATTTATGGATCTTTGTTCTTTGAGGAAGCAGCTTCGCTTCTAATATTGAGAACTTGACACATCGGGAAGACACAGTAATTTGGCTGTGGACCAAGAATTCGTGACTTGGAATCGCCCGGATCTGGAGAGGAGAAACTTCATTCCTGTACCTATAATGGTTCGTTCGCTGTGTCCATCGGATTCTTCCTGTTTTTTTTTTGCATTTTTTTTTACTTTTTATTTTTTTATTTTCTTTTTGGATTTTTTATTGAAACATTGTTTTTGGGGGGAATTTTTACTTGTTTACATGCTGTTTTCTCTTATCGGGCTGCTGATAAGACCTGCTTTGATGATAATGCTCATTGGGTTAACGTGCGCCAGACACTGAGGCTATAACGGGTGGGAGTAAGATTATCTTGGTCGAAGGAAAATCGCTATAAATACGTAAATATTTAATTATTTATAGATAACGCATGTGTGACCCATGTCACATGCATTCCGTGTCAAGGATATTTGCAGTTCCGCGTTTTGTGATGGATTTTGCTTATCAGTAGATAATATTTTTGTTTTTCGTTTTACAAGTCGATTGTAGTTTGTGGATTGTTACAAAATGAGATGCGGAATAATTTTGAATATTTGATTTTGTGAATTTTCAATGTTGATGTATGGATAGTTTTTTTTTTTTTTTTTGTAAAAATGGCGAATGTAATTTTTCTTTATCTTTCAAATTTTTTAAATGTGAGAATTTTTTATTTTTCATGGAACGTGCTTATCTGTAACTTTTTTTTTTTTTTTCTTGAAACCCTTAGTCAATTCTGTTAGAATTTCGAAGGGTGCTGATTCATGACGTTCGGAAAACGAATTTGGAAAGGTGGAATTGTGGGAGGTCAAACAATCAGGATTCCGTCCCGTTCGGAATTTTAATATCCTGGACTTCCTTATATTTTCCAAAAAAAAAATTTTCACGTAAATTTGATATATTTACGAAAATTTCACATAAAATCGTATAAAATCAGTTATTTATTGTTTTTCAAATATTAATTTTCTTTTATCATTTTCATTTTAACAAGAATCAAATTCGGCTATGCTTATAACCTCGTTACGTTTTATCAGGGGACCCTGGCAATTGAAATTCGGCGTTGAACAAATTCCTGACTGGTAGGAGACCTCCCACTATTGCGCCTTTCCAATTCCGATTTTTTTTTTGCGGTCATCGTGGATCAACAACCCTAATCCGCCAGTCGGTTAGTGCGTGGTATGCGGGATATTTTTGAAGATCTATTTTGACTTTGCAAATTTCTAATTTCGCGTGTAAGTCGAATAACACGGTTTCATTGATTTAAATTATTTTAGCCAGGGACATTTTTATGCTTCCCTGCAGCGACGAATCAGCTTCCGCAACGGGATCTTCACGTTGCATCAGCTCAGTTATCCAATCCGAATTAGAAACTTGGCAAAAAGCGAACAGCCGTCATGAATTCGTGCGAATATTGTTTTGGTTCGCGAATTTGCGCGGCACCGGTTTTCGATTCAGGTCGATGATTTCTATTTCCGATCTGTTTATCTGATCTTTGCCAAAACCAAGAGCTGTCGCATTGTTTTTGATACTCCCTGTATCTCTTATCGATTTATCTTAAGATTACCGTCACATCGAGTGACACGTGCGCGCTTTATTATTTAAAAAAAAAAAATAACATCGTTTTCCGGTTTACAGTAAAAATATATCACACGATTTTCATATATTCGATATCATCAGATATATTGGTTATATCGATTTTATGTTCAACAGGAATTCATAACTCGATGGAAATTCGCATTTTTTAGTGCGGCTATTGTTAGCCGTGATTGTTATTGGCAATATTTATAGAACTCGTAAATTTTCACCCTTCTGTTTTTACCCTAGTTCAAGTGGTTTACGCCAGAGGGCGACGAGCGCCGAAAACATCAAAGCCGAAGTAATACACAAACACATATATATATACACACGTATATACACGTCTTGTTAAATTAAAACGTAATCAAAAATTTGTTTTATTTTGTCCATTTATTTTAGTACCATTTTTTTAATATTCACTCGCCGCGTCAATAATATTTTTAGTAATATTTATTTTAGCTTTATTTTATATTCCAAAATTATTTTATTCCTGCCGCTTTGAAATTTTGAAAAAAACAAAATTTTATCCCCACTTCCCAGCGGTCCTTGAAATTAAAAATGGACCTTCCGCAATGACACCTCTTACGTACACCATAATGAAATAATGATAGCCGTGCTTTCACAAGGGCCTAATGGTGTCGCTATATAACGGGTGAACACATTAACCAGGTTCGTGTTTTGATAACACAATTACTGTAGTACGGAACAATAGCGATTTGCATAACAACATAAGAATCCCCCCTCTGCTACTAATTCTACTTGATGTTGATCGATGACCAACATTACGCGTCTAACGTCCAGACCACTTAGACGTAACACGTGTGCGTATGCGATATAAGCGTAGACGCGTATCCCACGTTAAAACATGACATATGACTAAAAACACGGATACGATAAATACATGTGTTATCAGTGTGATAACGAATGACGTAACTCTTTCGTCCGATATCGAAAAAAGGATATAAAATATATAAGGAAAAAAACTAAAAAAAAAAAACACAAAAAACGAATTCCGCTTAACCAAAAGAACGTGAAATTCGTTTTGCGTTTAACGACTGTACGTAGAGAATTGAAATTTTTCATGAAAAATTCTTTTTATCCCGAGCTAAGAGGATTCTGGATCTATTAAGCCGGAACCATTTGCGGTCCAGATCCTGATGATGTCACCCTTCCTTCGGTATTCCAGGGATTTCCGATTCCGCAGGTTGAATCCCTTCCTTTCCCGTCCTGAGATTTATCTCCTTTATGGGACGATCCCCTGGATTTACTACCTTTGAAATTTTCTTTCTTTAAAGGCTCTTCCTTTTATACGCGCGTGCGACGTGCTTTTACGGATTGCGGAGCGGCGTGGATTTTTTACGCTTTAAATTGGACTTGATGGGGAATAATTTCTGAAACGATCTTGTAATTAGACTGTCGACTTTATGTACGCGACGATCTTGGGGCTTCATTTCGAATAACAGGTTCATTGCGAGAGAAGTTATTAACCTCAGCCTACACGTGGAACGAAGTCGTCTGATATACTTGTTGAAAGGATCCTCCTGGTTAATGATCCACGTGGTGCTTGGTTCGTGGAAATTGTATATATTTTTTTTTCGAAATTCATTTTTTTGCTCGAATTATGAAATTAGATTTTTTTTTTCTTTTTTTTTGGAAATATAACATTTTTCGTATCAACTTAGAATCGTTAATTTTTTTAGAGCGCTGATTACGTTACCCTGTCACGAATAAGACGTTACGGTATATCGTAAAATGAGGTTTTCAGTGCAGATCACGTTTTGAATTTTAATAGAAGTCGAAAATAACCTTTGAATTTTCGATGATTTTCATGGAGACTCTAAAGGAAGTTCCAGGGCCTGGAATTTGCTATAGTTCGAATAGCTCGACCTGTGCTTCATCGGATTATACGTATTACAAAATAGAAAAATATAATTAACTAGCATTATGTTAAAAATATAATAAAACAAAGATCCTGCTTGCACTTAAATATACAGAAAAATGTAGTAGCTCAAGTTTATCAGTTTATTACATATATTTAATATAATCCCGAAATCGTCAATAAGTAATATAATTTTCTTTTTTAATCGAGCATCAGACTTGTAATCTTAAGGTCGAGGGTTCGAGTCCCAGTCAGGTGAATTTTTTTTCATCTTTTTTTCTGCACTATATTCGATCAATAAATTTTCCTATAAATTTTTATATTCTGCTTCATACGAAATCCGTAAGCAGACTTTATGTTTAATCGTGTTTTCGGTTTCGCGTCTTCAAATTATACGTATTCTTTTCGGAATTTTCCTTTTCTTGGCCTCTCCATTTTTAACGAAGAATTATGTGCGCGTCGGTTCGATGGAATAAAAGCGCGGAATGCCGCGCTTAAATTTGCTAC
>JARQSU010000385.1:1066689-1111741 GCA_030142265.1 Calameuta filiformis | reverse complement strand
TAAGTAATATAATTTTCTTTTTTAATCGAGCATCAGACTTGTAATCTTAAGGTCGAGGGTTCGAGTCCCAGTCAGGTCAATTTTTTTTCATCTTTTTTTCTGCACTATATTCGATCAATAAATTTTCCTATAAATTTTTATATTCTGCTTTATACGAAATCCTTAAGCAGACTTTATGTTTAATCGTGTTTTCGGTTTCGCGTCTTCAAATTATGCGTATTCTTTTCGAAATTTTCCTTTTCTTGGCTTTTCCATTTTTAACGAAGAATTATGTGCGCGTCGGTTCGATGGAATAAAAGCGCGGAATGCCGCGCTTAAATTTGCTACCATAAAGTGGTATGTGCTCGCAAACTACTTTCCAATCAGCACACCAAACGACCAGAATGATCGTTGCCAAACCATAACCGAGAGCTGATCCTTTCCTGAAAAACGAATAAAAAATAAATCCAGGATTGAAAGACCATTGCTGGCGAATGTAGGATACATATACATATATACATATACTGTAGTGAATGTAGAATATATATAGTATATAGATAGTATAGATAGTATATATTATATTATATATATATATGTATTGCGACAGGGTGGTAATATTGACAAATTCTGGAAAAAGTTCTATTTATAGATGGACCAAGAAATCGCACGACTTATTTGCATGGCCGAGAAAGGTGGTGGGGGGGGGGGGGGGAGGGAAGGAAGAAGGACGAGAAAAGATAAACATATTTTTCGCTCGTCTGAAAAATTATGCGAATTTGCGAATTGTCAAAGACACGCGAATTTCTTATTGACTGGTCGTTTTATCTTGTCAGTGTTTGGAACGGATCCGACAATTTTTTTTTTTTTTTATTCAACGTACGTAATTCTTCCTACCCTCCGTGATTGGTATGACTGAACAGATATCGTGGAGATAATAAATAAAAATGGCACTGATAAATTCAATATCAAAGGTATCTCACCACGCTAAAGCTCTTTCCACAATTAGTTCGCGCTTAAACCAATAAGGTGGTCGTTCGCCGATTGCAAAATACATATTGGTTCCAAAAATTATAACCAAAAAAAGAACAAATAATTTATGACGTTCGCGTCAATAAAATTTAACGTAGTCATATGATGGTTTTCTTCTTTTTTTTTTTTATGTTTCCCCCGAATACTCGATCCGCCCCCAACGTTTACACGTGATCGTAAAGGATAAGGGATGGCCAATATTTTTTTATTTTTTGCAAACCCTCCACCATTCGTTCTCATACAGGATCCTTCGCTATTTTTCATCTTTCGAACAGGGTCTTAGGCAATGGGCTTTTATCATATGATTCCAGTTTTTTTTTTTTTTTTTTTTTTTCATGACACGTGAAGCTGCCGCTGTCACAGGCTCAACGTGGCTGACTTCATGTCGGATCTTCGTCGTTTCTCTTTGATGCTACACATGTCGTATTCAATTCAGAGTGAAAAAATGAATCTCTGTCATTTCCAGCTTTCCTAAATTCATTCTCATGAACTCGTCACTGTACACACATTAATCTTAGTTTTGCGACTAAAGAAAATTTTCTTTTGGTACCGCTTGAAGAAATTTTTTTTACTTCGATATTTGGCAATTTACTCAAATTCAATCTGAGATCAGACTTTTTTGTTACTCTTCGTTGTCTTAATTCATTTTCTTTTTTCTTTCTCCGAAATCAGCTTTCCGCCTTGCTTGACGTCTCGAATATCGAATTAAATTTCGAAATTACGCAAAAGATCCATTTTTTAAGAGTACACCGAAACGATCTCAAAATTAAAAGGTATATACTTATATTTTCCGAATCAACGGAATCCAAAGGATCTTTTTTTTTTTACTTCCACGTAAAGCATAATTATTTTTGTATTGAGAATCATGAATTTTTCTCTAAAAAAAAGAAGCAAACAGACAGAAAATTGAATTTACGAAATAAATCTCATTATCGAAATTCACGTAAATTTCTCCAATAATCTTATTCTCTGATTGATAACAAAAATGTATTATTCGTTTAGGTATAATTTAAGATTTATTTTTCCTTCACGTGTCTTTCCTGTTTTCATCTTCCACGTATTTTTTTTTCTCATCCCCATCCATTCACCTGTTATCTGTCTGCTCTCCAGCCAGATAACACTTGTCAGAAGGACACGATATTCGGCGAGACTCCTCGTTACGCAGAAACGTTCGTAATTGGCCAAAAAAGGAATCGCATCTTTTACGACGGGCTTTAACGATCAAGGAAGTAGAAAATTGTTCTGTTTTTCCTGAGCTCGGATTTGAGTTTTCCCAGCAGTTTTCCATCAGGCTCCACGTCAATGTCTCTGACGTTTTTTACGGCGGCCATTGCTACGTATATATATATATACGTATATACATATATACGTAAATACATATATACATACACGTACTCAGTCCGGCAGCATTTTCATTGCTACCGGTGCCAGCAATTGCAGCAACGATAAGTGCCAATCCTTTCCTTTCCTCCCATTTCTCGACTTTCTCCCAAGTCCATTTCCTTAGGTCACTTCCGGGGAAGACCGTTCCTCAAAATCAACAACTTCCGTTCCTGCTTATTGATTTTACCAGGAGATACGACTAACCGAAGCCACGTAAAAACTCGCACGTGATTCCCGATAAAGCTGAACTTTCTCCACTATCGGTATCAGTCTGTCCATTCAAGGAAGTTACTACTGTCACGTAATATGGATTCTGGTGCAGATAAAAATTAGGAGAAAAAAAAATGAATTTTTCTGTTTTTCAAAAAAAATATTTGTTTACCCCTTTCCTTTCTGCTGTATTTACTATCTGTCAAATTGGCTCGTTTGAAATTAGTGTTTAGAAATTGTGTTAATTTAAGTGTCAATGGAGTCGTACGACCGGTTTCAAAATGGAGGTTCGAAATCAAGGCTATGGTCAAGGTTCGATTAATAGATTCCTCTTAGCTATGGGAATTCCTATTGGGCCCTATATAATATATATATATATATATATATATATATATATCAGTGATGATCAGTAACGGTCATTTCACACTTTGATTTCATTAATTCGCTTTAGCATTGTAATTATTTCCTTTTTTTTGACAATTTTTTATTTCCCAATCAAAGTCGCCAATAGAATTTCGCGTGTCCACTGGGTGGTCCAGAACGGAAAAGTATCTCCCGAAGCTGCTTGTCTGGCTCGACTTCAACAATGTCTCGTACGATACCCTCATCAAAATACCAACTTGAAAAGAGAAAAAAAAGAAAAGAGAAAAGAAACAAGAGAGGACAGGGTATCAGAAACGAACACGCAGCAGGAACTCACTTTCGCACTAATTGTTCTATTTTTCACCGGGAATAGCTCAGAGTCATCGATGCGAAATTAGAACGTGAGTCGTTCGGGCGTTTCCGTCATTAAAAATCGACGATTCGCAAAACGCTGTCGATTAAAGAAAAAAAAACAAAATTTATTTGTACCAAGTTACGATACCAAGTATTCCAGTCGGTTCTGACTCACTCTGCTATCATCGTGCCGTAACGATTTGATGCAAAAGAAAAAAAAAGAAATTGCAAAAAAATTGGCAACAACAAGCATATCAATGAACCTGCATAATTAACTCGAAATTACATAGCAAAATGTGTTTTCGCGATTTCTTCTCCATTTATCTCCTTTTTTTTTGATATTTTGTCTCCCACGAGACAATCGCCTTAAAATTAATCAGTCGCTGCAACTTCTTACGTCATACCACCTGCAGCATAAATAAAAATCAAGGATCCTCGTTACGGCGCTAAATCGGCAAATAACAAGGACGATCCTGAAAAAAAAAAATTAAAAAAAATTTTCCAAAAACACTCACGACCTTTTCTAAATAAAGAAGCGACGATAAACGATCCTGTTATATTTGAATATGGAAATATTCAAAACTCTTGTCGACTTATCGTTAATTGGAATTTTGATATATGAGAGCATTGGACATTTTTTTTTTTTTCCGTTAAGTTAGGTCAGGTTAGGTTACAGAACGGTGTCAAGTTGGATAAAACTATTATTCAATTTTATCTCTCTGGAACGTTCACAGCTGGTTATGACGCAACGTTAAGTAAGAGTCATTAAAGGAGTCCGAGTCCTTGGCAAAGACCCGCTGACCGCCGCAGGACATTAGCCTTGAAACCGAGCGGGTTACCGACGCTCTACACGACGCCAGGCGTCCACGTGGAAACGTACTAGCAGTCATTTCGTAATCTTAGTCATTCGTCAAAGTCGACCATTTACCCAAGGACGCAAATAATTGACTGGTTCTAATCATTTTTTTTTCTTCGGTCAAAATATCAGAATTTTTTTTTTCGAAAAAAAAAAAAAATCTACCAACCCTCATTTTCGTCAGTGGCGGATATAAAATTTTATTCCCACGTGCACCGTGTCTGTATGGGAAATTATTATTATTTTGGACTACTTGACGTCGAGGAAATTATTATGGGAATATTATTATTTACGTACGTATGGGTTGGTACGTGGGTAATAGGGAATTTTATTAGGGTTATTAAGATAATAAAAAAAAAAAAACATAGCCAGTGGTCAAATTGGGGTTGATCTATATATATATATATACACATATACATACGAGCAAGTCTTCCCTATGTCGGATATCGCGAGGAAAATTGCTTCCCTCGGGTAATACGAATAAAAGTATAGGGATTTTTATTAAGATCAAAGGTATCGCGTGTGCTTATACAATATCCAAGGTGTATACATATGATATTAGTGTACCGTAGTATATTATCTAGGGAATTCATTTGTTAGAAAGTTGCCCGCATTCGCGTGAGCTTTTCTACTTAAATTTTCCTTTATCAAAACCCGCCATGCCCTCTCGCTTATTTACTTCATGCTAATTCATTCGTACCAACGGTAAATCCCACCGAAACCTCATAGGGATATTTATGTTCCGTTTCATGATTTTCAAAAAAAAAAAAAAAAAAAAAAACAACACTATTTCCAAAAATTTTATTTTCAATCCCCATGGCATAGGTAAACTTGTCGTTGTCGCTCTTTAATTTATTTTTGACTTTTTATTTCCGCCCTCTTCCCAAAAATTATTTCCGCTAGGATAATGGGTCAAAGGGCAGAGCCCAGTCTCTGACCTCGAAGCTAACAATGATCGAGTAGTTTGTTTCGTAACACGCAAACCCAGAAGCCTCCGAAACCCTTGACGCCCTTTGGGATTTGTTGCTTACCAACCTAACCCTCTTTCACCCTTTTACGCCCCTCACGTTTTTACACTGATATACTATACATGTAACATCCCCCTAGTTCTTATTATCTTCGCGCTGCTGTTTATCGTAATTCATATTCATGTGGTTTGATAAGATCAGTAAAATAGATTAGAAGAAAAATGATATTTCACTTAATTATCTGAGGCAAACATTTTTTTTTTTCCAATTCCTTTCAGAGAAAAGTCATTTTAGAGAAAATAAATTTGCTCTATTTATATACGAAACGTTATGCTTTGTACACAGGATAATATGCTTAAAGGGTAAAACGTGCGTCACGTCGCTTGCATGAAAACGATCCTATACAATAGTATCCGCGTACAAGGCAACGGTGTGAATACAGCATAAAATGATTTACCCATTACATTTAACGCGTGAAATTTAGCCAATTTAGACCAAGGCGGAAGTACGTCTGGCAGCTCATTTCCGGTCTTCGACATTGTCAGTCCTGTCTAACGATCATTCGATTGGCTGGCGCGGTTCAATCAAATCGAACAGGAACGGCGATTGATTTTCTCAAAATGATGACAAATGGAAATCAATTGCAATTCGAGACTTAATTCAGCGATCTTCGAAGTGATAAAAAAAAAAAAATTAATTTATTTCCATAGGAAAATAATAATCATACTTCGAGCACAATAGTCCAATCTTTTGAATTTAGCACGGTACGCGTGCTATTTTTCTTGTACCTTTATTTCCAAGCATATCAACTCGAATTTCTTCGTATTGTTAAAAGAATTTTTTTGAAAATCCTAATAACAAAAAATTGACTAACCACTGTATCCATACTGTACGTACCTACCATGTACCTTCTAACTACGTACAAAGTAGAATGCAGATGCAAAGCCAAGATCGTATCAAAGAGACTGTTTATCGTAGCATTTAGTATTCAAGAGAGCCTCTCTTCATGGGAGTAGGCGTATAAACGTGTCTATGTGCTTCCTAGTAGCAGACACTCCCAGCGCAGATGAGATCTATTCGTGAGACATGCCTCTCGGCCACATACTAAGGCGTCATTCACACCGAGAAAAAAATTAAAGAAAAACATCTTTGAGACAGATGGCTTCGATACTATTCCGCGAAAAGTCTAATTTTCGATAGGGGATTCTCTTGGTATTTTCTTACGCTCGAGGGCAAATGTCTTTTCTTTTCTTTCCATTTAATCGTCGTGAACTCAGCGAGTGCTTTGAAGTTGCGTGAACTGTATTTTTTATTATGACGTGAAATCAAGAAAAGCCGGAAGTAGCTATAAGAAATTGGTCGTGCATAAACTTTGTTGTTGATCTACGGGAGGTTCGCTGTGAACGCACCTTAACGAACTGGCTTGGTCGTTGTAGCCGTGGTGGGATCGGAATAAGCGACTTGCATCGTACCCGATGTAAAGTTCTTGCTAAAGTTTCTTAGGTTTCGTCCGGACAGTCTTTGCTGGGACGGAACGAAAGAAAAAAAAAAAAGATAAAAGATCCGAAGAAAAGCTGGAAAACGGAGCGATATATTTTTTTTTTTTCAAAATTTACCTTGGAAACTCATTTGCACCGTTAGTCATTTGTTATCTAATACGTCGGGTCCGATAAAGTGGCTTTACGAGAGGCTTTTCCTGGCTGTCGGAAGTTGCGTGCGAGACCGAAGGAAAAACGTGATACACGCAGATGAAAACGCACGTAGACGCGTTAAACCGTGGGCAACGTCAATGCCGGAGCGGTTGGCAGTGCCGCTAATTATCAGGGACTTTTAATTTATTCCGTACAGTTGGTAACGACGCTTCGACGATTCAACACGCTATTCGCATTATATGGTCAAATGTGAAGGAGCTTCGGCAGTGTCCGTGAGCACTCGGAGATAATCCATAATTAAATAATGCAAATCATAAAGAAGAATAATAATTAGACGATAATTTTAATAATACCAGCTCGTTTCTTCCCACGTAATTTTATTTATTTTTTTTCCATACCCAATTAATTATTTTTTTTTTTTTTTTTCATTTTCGTGCACGCACGCAGCATCCGTATCATTTACGTGGAGATCGAGTCTCGAACTGTGACCGTCAATTAATAATTAATACCTGCATTTTTCGCGCAGTCGCGAATACCCGAACACGAATATTTATCCTAGTTCTTAAAAATGCATGAAGAATTGCAGAAGACAAATTGAACCGAATAATTGATGATTTTAAAAAATTATCGATAAAAATATCTCTGTTTCGCGCACGATCCATCGATCACGATCCCGACGTTGCGGTAGAAAATCAATATGCGCTGTTTAGTTTTGCAAAAAAAAAAAAAGAAATTGGCAAATTACCATGCGCGATCTCAAACACGCGTCCGTGTGAAGGTGCAGTGCATTAGCGCGAACTGTGTGATTATGACAAAGTAACGGTTAGAGGAAAAGACAAGACACGATGATGCCCTGAATTATGCTACATATATAAATTATATATATATATACACACGCACGTTACAGTTCGACAGAGCATAAATACAACGGGTGTGGTAAAAATACAGAAAACTTCCCGTTGCTCCACTTCTTCGCGCTGCCAGTAGGTAATTCCGTTTCGGTGCAGCCCACTCGGATGCAACGTGCCTGCAGCCTGCACTCGTTTCTACAGCAGTGCAAGTTAGAGCTACGTGAGTTAACGCGTATTTCGAGAGCTTTGTCGTCGTCCCGAATTAAACGTACCTCGGGTACCTATAGTATATTCCCCCCCCTTCGAAAAAAGAATCCTCACACGACCCATGTGGTCAGCACACACATTTATTTTACGCCAGTTCAAAAGTATTTCTACACGACGAAAAATTATTTTCAAAATACCAAGCATACGTACTATACGTACTACACGTACTATAGGTATAAAAAAGCATACGTATTATACATACTATACGTATTATACGTACTATAGGTATACAATGCTCCCTGCCAAAGTATTTTCATTACGTACTAATTGATTCCGAGATTAGCGCGATAAGAAATTAATCCGGAGAGAAAAGCAGTCGCGTAACGTAAATCCGACCTATGTCACTTGCGTATGTGGATCTGAACCCTTTTTTCCCACATATCATCTGGGTAGCCACTTCTATTCCACTTCGATCCATATATATATATCCATATGTATTCCTACAGACACACTACACTGATCCGGTTAGCCTGGCGATTCGTTCGTGCGTGAAAATACGCACGAGTTGCGGATTCCACATACGTGTTAATGTTTCTAGTGTCTATATACATATATGTAATTTCAGTAGCGACGGTATGCGCGATGTGTGTTCGCCTGCATGATCTGCGGCCAGGAGGTCGGTTGGCATCGGTTGCGGGAATTCTGAAGCGAAACCTTGCGTCGAGCAGACCGCCTGGTGCCAGCCAGTCTTGCTCGAGAATTCATCTTCTCTCTTTCTTCTTCCTCTCTTTCTTCGTCCGCCGACTCCCTCCTTCGATTTCTCTCACTCTCTCCTCGTACCGTTTCCACGCTTCCACCTTCTGGTCGCAGTCGCAGCTTTTTTTTGGCTATCCTTTTCCTACTCTCTCTCTCTCTCTCTTTATTTATTTTTTTTATCTTTCTTCACCAGCTCCCCTCGTCTCTCTTTCGCCGTATCTTTTCCCGCTTGCGCACGGAGGTCAGCTTAAGGGGAGCCAACCTTACGCAATCACATCACCGGTGTAATTTCTGCACTCGTTACGGCCACCAGTTGCGCCAAGGGCGAATAATCGCACGGTAATTCGAATGTAAAGTCATTTCGACCGAAACAGCCTTTACGCGGATTCAGTTTCGATCTTCGATCGAGATAATTTTGACACGGGATATTGATCGGCATTATTGTTGTTATTATCCTGGAAATTATCGTGGAAAATCCTATTTTGCGTCGTCGGTAAAACAGATCTCTTCCTTGTCCCTCCTAACGAAACGTCTTTGATAATTTCGTGCTTTGTCGCCCGCGATCGTCCGTGCGTACGCGCCTTTATTGGCGACCCAGGCTTAACCTAGATACATGGATGCATCCACGTTCTCTCGATGCATTTAATACCTGCACGTGCATCCACCTGCGCTCGCCTTTCCTAACCGCCTAGAGTGAATGCACAGTGTACATACGTATGGAATCGGAACAATCTCTTGCGGTTCTTTTACCTCGTGTGATTCATACGCGGCAGCTATCAACGTGACAGCCCCGTGTTATTTTCTTACTTTTGTTGACGATCTATCGAGATCTTTTATTTTCTTTTCTCTCTGATTAATCAATCTTAATTATATGTATATATAGTATGCGCAGTGTGTATGACTGGTTAATCGTGCAAACAGCCGTACGACGAAAATTTACTGTATTTCGAGGAGGATGATAAAGAACGTATTTATTCTTTTGATTTTTCCTTTCCCTATTTTAGATTGACGGATGTATATTTTTTAAATAAAAAATTAATCTTTTTCAAATTTGAAAAAGTACAGCGAAACGTTATCGAATATATGTATCCGTTCAGGAAAGCTCCGTTATCGAGAAGCAGTCGTGGCCGAGTGGTTAAGGCGTCTGACTAGAAATCAGATTCCCTCTGGGAGCGTAGGTTCGAGTCCTACCGACTGCGAGATTGTAATTTTTTTTTTTTATTAAAATATTTGTTCGCGAAATTATGCTCGGTGTCGTTTCCGTATAACCAAACTGAAGTTTACAATGAGAGCGAAGACGGGAGATAAGAGACTCTTTTTTTTTTCATTTTCTTTTCCTTTGTTATCGGCACCGCCTTGTCGTTTCGTAACCAGACGGAAAAAAACGGCTTCCTTGGTAACGATTTCGTTTTAACCTGTAACCCGGGCAAGAGTGGCGTAATCATTCCCGGTCAATAAACAGGGTTCTTTTCGAGTAGTTGTCATGGAAACAGTGCCCCGACGTTCCGTAATTCCGAAACTCACGGTCAGCGTCGGCAGATCCAATATTTTACATTTGAATCTTCGTCGCACGAGCATATGCGTTTTTTTTTTCCCCCCACGTTTTTCCTTCGATTTTCTTTCTCCAGCCTCCCTTTTCGGCCTATCGAACAATTTTTTCTTTCCGCGAAAACATTAAACCTCCGTTAGGCTTCCGTTCTGACATCCCATATTGGCTTAGACTGTCGATTCCTGGTCGACTGGCTTCACTCTGGCCGTACGAGACGCAGTCGCTCCTTGTAGTTTCCATCGCAGCGACCGTGCAATATTTATAGAAGTTTACGATATTTTCGTGAATTTTGGTCGCGGAAATAAAAAGTTACGACTCCGTGACATTGGATTATGTAATTTTGAAAATTATATCGGTCACCTGCTGATTCTGATCGACGATGACAAATCAATATAGATCAGTGACACGGTGATCGATAATTTACACGATCTTTGACATTAAAATTTATCGGGTCGTAATTCTGTTTTTCGTGACAAAAATAAAATCGGCTGCTTTTGTATCCAAGGGGAATTATCTTTTTTTTTCTTTTTCAACGTTGGCATTGACTTTTACCATTGATTTATTTTTAAACATATATTTTCGCTATTCTTATCTCGAATTTAAAAGCTCACAAGCGACCCCGTCCTCTCTCACCTTTTTGATATTAAAATGATCGATTATCTCTCGTAATCGATCTGTAATCCTATAATTAGGTCGATTCAAACTTACGGTCAGTCGTTTTTGTATTATCGTCAAGGATTATTGTATCTGTCGATAGATTGGATATCAGTGTTATGAATTCTGCTTTTGTAATAAATATAGACACTTTTTAAACGAAGCTGACTCTTTTTTAATCAACAAATATTTTCGATCGATCAAAATCTATGGAAAATTAAAATTCAATTCAATTTTCTATCCTCTAATCACAATTAGTCTCTGTCACTCGTGTGAAGAAAATTTCATTATTAATTTTATTCAAATTCCAATTTATACAGACTGATATACCTGTATAATCACTTATATTTCCCATAATTCTTTGCCATCAGGCTAACCCTATAATTTTCTCCATTATTTTCACCAATTAATAATTCCCTCTCGGCACGCGCAACGCAATCCTAAACATTTTCTCCAGTGATCATAATTGCCGTAAAAGTGAATCGAGGTAAAAGGCCACGTCGTAAACCAGTTGGCTTTCTTCGACCCAATTTCCTTGAAAAAAGAAAAAAAATAATAAAAAAATAAAACAGTAATAATCGCATTTACTTTCCAGCGCGCTTACACTTTTTGCATCGGTCTGAGATTTCCCAAATTCCAAAACCGAAAGACGACCAATGAAAGTCTTATCGGTCAAAATATAAAATTCCATGGCAATATTTTCACCCCCCCCCCCCTCCGCTCGTTGCTCATTAATTTTCATCTCCATTACAAAAATCAGACGGTCTTGTCTAATCGTTCTGTGATAATTTCAAAAATATCGATCGGTACCAAAATGCTGCCAAATTTAACACATTCCAGATCAAATCTCGAGTGTTATTTCTTATTTCGTCTGCCAAAAATTCTCCACTCGAGATTAATATCAAGTAATTCGTAAAATTTTTACCTATCGCACGATGACGTCATTTTCGAAATTCGACACAATCAATTGTTTGCCTCAGCGATGATAATGCTCAGTATGCGTAGACAGTATGACAAAAAAGAAAAGGAAGAAAAACAACATTCCTTATCGCGCGTATTGGGACCTTGAATCGGCACGATATCATTTGCTACTGCCGAGATCGAGATCAATAAAATTTCCACGATCAAGAATACACGCGATTTATTGCACCAAGAAAACGTTAAATAACTAGTGAATTCGGCATTATCCATTTTATCGATGATTTATAATTAAACTCACTAATTAACATCATAACAGGTCCGAAGATAAGGATTGCATTGGGTTGAATTGTCAAAAATATCTTTCTTTCTCTCAAAACAAATATTTTTACGTAAACACAGATTTTTATCTTGAAAAATACTTTGGATTCCCAATATTACTGATTAAACTTCCTGCGCGAAATTAACATACGACCAGAAATTAAAAGACAAAAAATCATGATATTAAATGACATCAATTTTGTTTATATATATATATATATATATTTTTTTTATATTCCCATTTTGTGTATACTTGTACTTTTCTACCTGTACTATGGAATTTGGAGAAAAAACAATCGAAGTGACGTACCGGGAAAAGTGACTACCAGATTTTCATTTTTTTATAATTTTGAAAAAAAAAAAAAATTCATTCGAATCAATCACACGGTACCAATCGAAGATCTCGAACGTCCAATACACTTGTATTGATGTACGATCATTTATAATCACGTCATACCAAAATTACAGTCTAACTAGATGTCTGGTTCGATATCATTTACACAGACTTTCGTTATCATCATAGCGAACTATGTCGATAAACAAATTCCCTACTATGGAATCATCATTAGCAAATAGTTGTACAAACAAAAGTTATATATACATATACACACACGCGCGCACACATAAACGATAAGCAGACACATAACTTGATAAAAATTTTAAAAAAACATCGCTCTGACGTATCCGCAATTTTATTCAAAGAAAAACAAAACAAGGTGACTTTTCGCTCTCCGCCCACCCGGAAAAATAGAAAATTCAGTGTATTTCGAAAAATCATGAATTTCAAATTTACTCTGATCGACTATTAAGAGATACGACATTATAAAATATAAATGTTGACGGTCAAGGAATTTCGTGTGGATTCGCGAAGTTTCGTAAGATCAACCTCGTCGCCTTATCAGGCGTTATCGTGTTGTGAAAAACAAGAGGATCAAATAATTAACGACTCGATTATGCAATAATACATAAAAATAGCCAGTCAAATGACAATAAAAAAGGTTCACCAGGTAGACATTCGCTTAACGACGACTCTTAATGTTTGGATTGTCGATGTTTGGTCTTGATTGGGGGTCTCTCGTTATCTCTTATCAGTGACATACATGTGTACTTATTTTGCCGCGCCGTCACGTGGAACCCTGCGAATCTTCAGACGACCTTGCGAAAATCTTATCGCTGTTATATATTATATATGCACATTACTTTGTATATCTATAGCTGGTCCACGAGTTTGATTACTTTTTTTTTTTTTTGACAGCTCGAGAACGATGAAATCTCTAGCGAGGCCCACGTGTCGCTATATACATATATTTTTCTTAGAAAGTATACACATACATATGGTTTCGGAGTAAATATATTTCGTTGCGATTACGACCTTTTGGATCGATGGCGATAATTTTTTTTTCAAATTTGGCAATATTTACATTTTTTTTTAATGGAAAAAATCAAATGTGTCTGAGCCGAGTATTGCATCATGTGGGAACTGTCAAAAAAAGCACATGGAACACGTGGATCGATTTGACATGTATAGTAATACGCATAAGTGATAGCCGTTTAGATAAACGCACGTGATTTTATAACATCACTATCTGTTCGTCGTGTTAATTGCATACCGGGTGTATTGATTGATAATTAAAAATAAGCTTAATGCGTAAAATATCTACGGAGCCGTGTAATTATTATGATTGCGTTGATATACTTAATTACTAAGTAGCTTTTCATGCTCCCCCGTTAATTACTAATCAAATTAATAATATCGAAAATATCTACATATTCAATGCTGTTTTATCTTTATCGAAGATTCGGTGAAGTCGTGAGTGGAATATTTTTTTATTCTTAATTTGCTCGTGGGGGACGAAAGGGGCGAGAGGGGAGGATGGCGGCATCGAGTTAAAGAATTTTAATTAACCCGACCCTAATCAGCACGTGGATAGAGAACGTGGGTGGGGGGGTCCTACCGTTGCGTCTCAGCGTACGGTGAATCACGACTAACTAGAAACAATGGAAGAATTATCGGTAGTGACTAATTGTTTCGAAATATTACGGAAATCGCGAGTGTTCAGTATACGAGTGACTTTAATGGAATTATAAAAAAAATTTATTTTTCTTACTATCGATTCTTTTTTTTAATTAATGATGCAATTTTCGTTGAGACGGATCAGACAGTCGTGTGATTCGAAAAGTGGGAGGTGGCAGTGATAAGAGTAGACACTGGGTTAAGTGTGGGTCGCGGCAAAGTTGTAAGGTGATTATGCTGGTATTACGTGTTGCAGTTAGTAAATTAGAGAAAAACTGAAACAAGTGCCGATAAGCGTTATCGAGGCGTGACCTTGATTTTCAGTGGAGGCAGGCACCTGGATTACCGTGGGATTTGGCGATAAGGAGAAAAGTCAGTTGGAGCGAATGACGCAATTATTGAAAAAACTTTCCTTACCGCGATTAAGCCGGATCCATATGGAAAGAAAAATGAGAAGGCGAATTTCGATAACGCGATTGACGTCGCGTACAGGCGTGTGACGCTTTATTTTTCATGCCACATTGCAATCTCCCGGCTTCTTCCTTGACACTTATTGTTAACCTTAGATGAGAAGAGGAGTCAGTTTCATTGTGGTGGGTATCTATGTGCGACAGATCATGAAAACCGGAAGAACCGGTGTCGCTGGCTTTTGCAGAAATAATATTTCGTGTCACCGGTGAAACTGGAGCGACTTCGGCTTCGTTCGCATGTAGATTTTACGTTGGCAGCGACGTTCGGTCTAGTGTGGAAGATACGACGATATTGTGAAAATAAGTTGGACGAGTTTTCAACGCGCGACTACGGCGACGAGCATTGATGATTTATCGTGCGACTTTTATCTTATCCTTTACTGTTAGCCGCTGTTAACTATTTTTTTTTATGTCAATTCCCGAAGGAATTTTATTTGCACAGGTGGCCATCCTGCAATCGTCCATTTGTCGCTAAATAGAAACCGCCCGTATAAAGTATCTCATGTACTTCTGGTTTCAGTCCAATGAAATTCACTTGCTTCATTTTTTTTGTTGTACGATGAAATTTTCAAAATTTAATTTCTCTCACGAATGTACCAGAGCGTGACGTAGCTTTTGGGCCTTTTGACAGAAATTCAAATATTTTGATTGACAGACAGCTCTTTTGCTTTCTTTTTTTTTTTTTTCATTCGAAGAAAAGAATTTCTCCGAAAACCCATTGTGGAGTCTCTATGGAAATTATATAGCCATGAACTGCGTTCTCCCTTCGGTCTAAGAAAAAAGAAAAAATCTAAATTTATAAGGGTCGCTCCACAACTTTTCAAATAACTCTGTCGCAAGAACTCGTACTGCCCGGCCCCGTATATCCCTTGTCAAATAAATAAGGGAAACAAAGAATAATAAATAGAGACCCACCCTTAATTTCACTTCGCAGATTTTATTTATCTTGACATCCGGTCCAGATTTGGCTTTCTCCGTGAACTCGAATATTTTTATAATCGACACTTCCGGTTATCCTCCCCGGTATCCAATTTACATTCGACCCTCGATAAAAGCGCCACCCCTTTGCCGAACAAAGGCAAAATAATTCACCGTCTAAACGGACGCGCAGCTAAATATACGCTTAACCCTGACGACCCTAGGGGATTTACCGTTATGGGGTTAACCAGTACAAATATGTGTTAAACGTAAAGAAAATTCCACGCTGTACACCCTTAACACGTTCGCTCAAAATACACAGTGAACTAGTTCAGCTGGCTTATAAAATATAAAGACTCCCCTTTCTATTTATCGCACAGTTTGCCCATTCGAAATGTAAACGCGCCTTAACCCATTGTTACGATTGGTCCAGCGATTTTCTCGAACTCCATGCAAATCGATATTACTTAGAAGCTCCTGGGTATCCCGGGGTAGCAGAACGACCTACGAAGACCCCGCGAGATCCGTAAGGGTAGCGAGGGGAATTTATACGCAGCAGGAGATCCGTGCAATGAACTCCCGCTGGGAAGGACTAAAGGACTAAAGGGACTAAAGGAGGAGAAACCTTAAAGGGGAGCTCGAGAGTCCTTCCGGAGAAGAGACAGGACCTCGAATTGAGCCAGGACCAAGACCCTCCAGCATCCCCTGTTCCGATTCGTATTTCGACCATACACAAAGGAAAGGTCAATGACCCCCAGAATTGCACTGGTTCCCATTCGCCATAGTATAACAATGCAATTTCCCATTACGTCAAACCGCTGTCATTCTGCTCGAATGATTTCTGTTAGATCGATGCAATGAAGTTAATTGATTTTACCCAATTAAAAAAATAAATGCCCGATTAAAGAAAGGGTTTGATTAATACCCCGGTACCTGGTACCCGATATCATTATTGTACAGTAAAAAAAAAGGCCTGTTCCTAAGAACGCATTGAGAACCCCCTTTATGAAAGGACGGTGAACGGCCTTCGGTAAAAAAAAAAAGAAAAAATTGTATTTCGATCTAACCCTTTCTCTCCCTTTTATTATGCCCCAAGCAACCGGACCGTGTAACCCTCCGTTAAATGTGGGTCAGATTTGAGGAAGAAAGGTCTAAGCTGGAAGCTTGTCGCCAAACAAAGGTTCGACTTGTTTCCTTTGTCCCGAGGATTCGGTTTCGCGTGGCTGCGCGTGATCCTCGCGCTCTTAAGGATTCTCGAGGACGATTTTCCCCCCAACACCTAACCTTCCTTACCTGTATCATCGTTTGCACTTTGACCCCGGTCGCAGCTCGCCGGTCTCTCTATCAGCGCGAACGAGTAAGTAGACAGAACGAGAAGCTAACCAGACAAAAGTATTTCGTTCAGCCGTCGCTTCTTGCGGGACTCTGGAAACTCAAGAGCCGGTCACGTGACCACTTTTTGTTTTTCCTTCTTCATTCTCAAAATTGTCTTAATACCTGCTGTCGTCGCGCGAGCCCCCTGATAATGTCTTTTCTATTGATTTTTAATGTCTATGATGAAATCTAAGTAAACGTTGCGTCAGACGGCCGATAAGCCGCCTTTTATTTGTCCAATACTGATAATAGTCGGGCGTATCTGTGTACATCCAAAAAAAAAAAAAAAATTTTTTTTTTTTTCTTCCATTATTAGGAAATACCCCGAGAGAATGAGAAAAATACAGATAAACGCGAAGCATCGGGCAAATAGAATTTAACGAGGACGACAAATTTTCTCCTGTCCGCTTATTAGGTAACGGCCATTAAACTTCGATTCTTATCGCAAATATAGAAACGACAAGACGTATAGCACAGCTTTGAAATATCGATAAGAACTATTTTCCCGAATTACTATAAAATTTTCATTAATAAAGCCGTCCCTTGTCTTCCCTCGGCTGACCAAGCGGTGGTCCAGTCCTAATCTTTCTCGTTGTACATTTCTGTGATATTCTTTTTTTTTTTTCAAAATTTTCACGTCTTCCCCTCGCGCCCCCAGCTGCTTCCTGCAAGTTTCTAAGAGACGAAAATAAAAATAAAAGAAAAGTAATCCAAAATCCTCGTTCCGACTCAAGAGGCTTGAAGCCTTAAAAAGTAACGACAGGAGCTTCTTTCTTGAAGTCTCGTGTTCTACTTGCTCCCCCCGCCCCCCAGATTCCTTGTTAGGAGGGATAAGGATTAAGGGGGGCGGGGGGGGAGAGACTTTTACACTGACATTATTACCTGACTCCCCGTAATTTCGTGCGGCTTTATTACCTTTATTACATATAACAAGCACTGTGTCGCCGTGTCGCCACATGGGGATGTTCCTATATGTGTATATATATATATATATATGTGTGTGTAATACATATATATGTGTGTATATATATATATATATGTATTTTTCATTCACACCCTAGAGAGGATATCCAACCTGCCTTTTATTCACTTTCCCCTATTTTTCTGCCCTTTTGCGCCATCCCCTCTACCCCCTCCGCCCCTCTGCCCCTATGTCGCCCGTCGTCTCCTATCTTCCTGCTCATCACTCGATAAAATCTACTTTCGCCTTTCATGGATGCGCGTCTCTCTTGCGCCGTTTTATGCGTGTCGTGGCTGCGTGCAGCAGGAGCCCTTTTGCCGCGATCCCATTTATCGTCCTGAAATTTCTTTCGGTGCGTTTCCAAGTGAGATTTCGCTACTGCTCACCACCGGGTCCTTCGGTTCGGTAGGACCTTTTGGCTGAGCTTAATGGCCCTTTGTTCGTCCTCTTGTCCTCTCGTAGATCGTTTCTGGTATCTTTGGGTCCTTTTGGAGTCGCCCGAGATATTTTTGACTTTTGGGTGAAAAGTAAGCAGTTTTCTCAATCGATGTAAAGTTATGGGTAAACGAGGATGTAGATACGATTTTTTTTTAAATGCTCGTTATCAGTTAAAGTAATTTCGGGTAATGTATTTAAACGCGATCGATTATGACGATTTGGACGGCGCGGCGTTGCCGTCCGATTACTTTGCCTTTGAAATTTTGACAAATTACATTTTATTTTATCGTCCCAATCTTATTGGCTTTACGATTCGTGAACGGAAAAATTGACATGTTTTTCTTCGTTCGTAAAACTTTGCTGAGTGAAGTCAGTTTGGAGTATTGAAAAAAAAAAAAAAAACATCTCAAGCATCGAGCGTTTCTCATCTCTTGAAAAAGAAAAAGAAAACGAAAGAACTTGAAGTACGTTTTTCTAACATGTGTGCTAACAGGGTTATTCTGTTTACGAAAGTCGGGACTGGCTTTCTCGGTGTCGAATGTTTGCGCAAATCGCAAATAGAAATGACGGCTTGAAAGCCAAAGTTGTCGGTCGGTATTGTCGTTTTCTATATACATATATACACATACCATCCGTACTCTTTAATTCTCAAGGAAGCGCTTGGTGCGTTTTCCCTCTCTCCTTTCTCTGTTAAAGCAAGCAAGATAAAGAAAGAAAAAATGACTTAAAGAAAAAGAAAAGAAGGCGAAGGCTAAAAAAGTTGTGGAAAAAAGAAAGTCTGATTTACGCGCAACGTGAATCCACTACTTTGCCGTAATGCTCGAAGCATGTATTAAAAGTGGGAAAATAAAGGTGCATTCACATGGCGCGTACATGACGCGAATCTTCTTATCGTCTGGAGGCACCGAGTAGTATCAGGGGTCACTAGGTAAAGAACAAGCGTACATATGTTATTATCGTAAGTATGGAGAAATTCTCAAGTGGAAGAAAAAAAAAAGTCTCCGGATTATCGGAGGACTTTGCGGCGACATTTAAATTATTTTCCAGAATGGCGCGCGTATTGACATTACAGCTCGTAGCATCGGTTACTGTCAGCAAAGAACAACGCATATGCACCTTTTCATAGAACTGCGTGTGAACAAATATTTTTCTCAAATTTACCAACCACTCGATATTATATCTGATGATTCACACGTGTCACCCGACTACGGATTTTACGTGGGAAAATAAATTGGAGATTTTGAAAAGAAAAAAAAAAAAAAAGATTTGGAGGCGCCGGGTATCGATCCCGGTACCTCTCGCATGCTAAGCGAGCGCTCTACCATCTGAGCTACGCCCCCGGTATATATTACTTATATACCTTAGTAACCTTCTTAAGGTGTTACAGGACGATTAAGATTACAAGCGTCGTACGTCAATATTATATTTACATTAGATAAAAATGAACGTATAAAATTCTAAGATATAAGTGCGCGCAGACACTCTCTATCTAAAATGAGTCACTGCTGGGTCAGTGAGCATGTGTGTCATGCATCGGTGATAATCGTAATGAATCACAATTATCGGTACGTTAGCGTTAACAGGCAGTGTCCATTACTCGATTTTCAATTGTGCAACTTTCTTTTCCGGTCTTTCACGCCGCATGAGCTTATACCTAACGTGCCATTACTCTCCATAGACGTAATTGCATATTCTTACGTGCACCGTGTGTACTTAGGATTCTCACGTTCGCCAATCCCCTAACCTCTCTAACAAGCAGACCTTCGGGTACAGGTTATCTTGTCGATTGTGAAGCAACCTGTATTAATCCCGAGTGAAATCGTCCGGCGCTCCTCCGCAAGTACTTATTATTCCTAGATTCTCGGCATACGCGTATAATCGATAACGAAAGAATAATAAAGTATCAATTATCCTTATCTGAATACAGAGCCGCGTGTTTCGAGGAGTCTCAAAATTTAATCGAGGCGTCGATCGGTCGTGTTGAATGAAGGGAAAAAAAAAACCCAAGAAAAAACACGACACGAAGCAACACGTGTTGCACCATCAAGGTGCAGCAGGCGTCTGACTCTCCCCGAGAGTTCTTATAACCTTTAACCCAGTTCCTGAGACATGATTGGTCGCCGGTCGCGTGGTGGGGGGTGAATCAATCCAGTATACGTTTGCCCGCCGAGAGAAGCGCTCGGGATGTCTGTACACAGTGAACTCCAGCAGGGTAAGGCCAGAAGTGGATAATTTTCATCATCCAGCTACTAGGCTCTCAGCACAAAGAGAAAGAGATTATTAGAACGCGATACGTTGCGGACGCGCCTTGTCGATTTTCTACAGCCTGGGAGAAGCCGAACGGCGTCTGTTATAACGGACGCTCAAGGATCGAGGTAACGACGGAGGTGGACAAGCTCGCGCTCGCTCTCGGCAACCCGGTCGAGTAAGATGAGGTGGTGGTTGAGCCCAGTTCAGGTTGGGGTGGACTTCCCAGTGCCGGCTCTATAATTGTATATACGTGGGGCCGTGCCATAACGAGAGGCGTTTTCCCGAGCGTTGACCTCGCGCTTCTAATACTAACCTCGCCCAACAGTCCCTCCTTCTCTTTCACCTTCTCGAACCTCACGGGAATACAAAATAATATGAAACCTGCACATTGCTGGGTCGTTCATGGCGATTCTGATCAACGGTGCTTCCTTGTATTTTTACTCTTTTTTTTTTTAATCCTTTTTACAGGCAGTTGCAAGGCTGAAAAGGAAGCGGATTATGACGTATGTTTATATGTGAATTAACGTATGGGATTTACGGTAATTTTCATCTACAGATTCTACACGGGTATCGCTTCGATAATGGATTTAATCCTTGCAGCGATAACGGCTGATATTAAGGAAAATTATACGTCTTTCCATTGCCAGGTATTAATATCCAGTACTTCAAGCGTCTGTCTGCTACGATATCGCGATAAAACACGGGGAGTTTGTTATTATCGATAAAAATATCTGCTTGGTAACGTCTAGGTAAGAGATTCCTGGAAGGTACTTGGAATTTACTGTAATGAAGTATTGAACTCGTGCGGGACGTTATCGATTGAATTATGTAATAATTGATATAATGTCAAACGGACGAGTGACTGGTGGGAAAGACAATTTAAACGTATTCAAGGAAATAATTTTTGAATATTTGTTTCTAGCGGCTCACCGTATTTTAAGCCCTTCGCACGCGTTAGGACGCAAGACGAGAGCGTGAGGAAACCAACCAATCGGAATGTAGTACTGTACCCTCGGAGGGGGGAGTACCAGATTCTGATTGGTTGGTTTCCTTACGCTTACTTCTTACGTCATTATGCGTGCGAAGGGCTTCAAGGTGTTGAAACATATGTTATTTGTTTTTAACATATGCGTGATAGCGCAGATAGTGTCGTAGGTGCTGTTCTTTTGTTCGTCTGGGATCTCGTGACTTTGAACAGAATAAAATTGTCCACTTGACACGACTGCGCGATGTCCAATGGCACGAGTCACGGACTACCTGAGGGAAAAGCGTGACGATATTAAAAAGAAAGAAAAAAAAAAAAATATTCTCACGGTAATTGTTAAGAATAAAACTAAAGAAAAGGAACAGACGGCATTTTCGATCGCGATTCTTGCAGCGACTTTCACTACGACTCCTCGTTCAGTTTGTTTTACCGGACTTTTTCATGCAGGGCACTGACTTTACTAACGACTTCATGTGCATTGGCCTTAATGCGTATCAGCGACACAGTTGTTTTTCCCTGAGCAACTGTTTACAGCAACGCGTTACGGCGTGACTGTTGTGTCACTAGAAAATGCTTCCACAGTCGGACGAAAATTCTTAATTTTTGTTGTAATAGCGACGGGAAAATTTTTCATAAGCCGATTGATTATCACTTACTGGGCTGCCGATGTCGAAATTCTTGTAAAACACGCTCGTCGAAGGTTCGAGAAAATTTGAAGAAAATCGCATACCTCGTATCCTTGTGACGTTGGAGGACAAAGGGATTAGGATTTTTCTCCAGCAGAGGTCACTAGGTGTATTCGTTAACGGACAAGACCTGTCGGTATGTTAATAAAGGATAAGAAAAGTGGAACCGTCAAATTCTTTTACGAGGTAACGATTACTTATCAAGCGGTCGTTGAAGCATTCCGATATGGGTGTGAACGGTAACTTGTTATCGGCAACACTAAATATGCTTTTTATCCCATTTGCACAGAGGTGGACATTTATTACGAGTCTTCGTATATGCGAGAGTCAGTATGGCCGTTGAGGTGACAGAGAAACGAAAAAAAATTGTCAACTACCGGCGAAAAGACGTAACCAGATTTGCAGCGTGCCGGTCGCCCAATTTTACCGGGTAGGAAGTAGATATTTTTAGAACGGTTAGTAACTCTGTTGCTAAGGCATCAGCTGATCCGAGTCGGCCTACCGTGGCGCTTCAGGACCGTATCGGTATAGTAGAGTACCAGGTTCCACTTGGTAACCGAAGAATCTTCCTCGAGCCGTCCGTTGTGTATTACGCAATTGGAAGAAAAAAATCTTGTTATTAATATCCCTGCGAAAATGTCTGACGTCATTCTCAAAAATACAGGATTCGCATATTTCGCAATTTTTTCTCGTATCAACGCACATAGCATGCCGGGAAATACGTTACTGCCGACCAATAGGAAGGAGCGAAAAGTTTCCCCCACTATTTCACCGGCTGTTACCCCCACCGCTTTAGCCGGCCAGATGATCCGCATGTCGGCTGCTAGCGACACCGGCCGTCAGTTAGCAACCGGCGCTCTCTCGGTGTAGATGTCTTTGTATCGTAGCTCCTCGTAATGTTCAGTGTAACCTGAGCCTGTGCCTAGTGCCCTGGTGAATGCTACTTCTTTCGTATTAACATTTTTTTTCTATGTCAAGACACCGTCAGCAGCGTATAATAAGAGACGTGATAAACAATATTAGCATAGTATCGATATTACAAGAGAATAATTTGGCTTGCGAAAAGGACGTGACACGCGAGATCGTCTGTGATACGAACGATAGTCTCTTACCGATTCTATTCGAATGTTATAATTTTCGGAGGTCTCATTCGTACCAGTGATAACAACCTTCTGCTACACGTACGACAGAAAGTACAGACATAATTTACGCAGACGGTCGTTGCTTCTATACATTTACACGTTAATCTCATGAAATAGCGTCTTTCTTCGTAGAGGGAAAGATACACGCGTACCCCGTCTCTAAGTTAGTCGTTAATTCATTTATTTTAAATATCCAATGACTCGCGCTTCTAATTCCTACTGACGACGACGTCGAACATCACACCAGTGTTAGATAGTGGAATTATTAAAATTCATCGAAATTCTTGTGGCGCAACAAGAGGACGACTGCCCAGAGGCGGATACGATCGAGTACGGTAGTGCCGCCAATATGGGTCAGATCGGAAATGACGTAAGTTTTATGAAAAATTTCCTCGAAATTTCTTAACCTATATCGTCGTACCAAAGACAGTACCGTGATATCTCTGTAAGGCGAATTAAGCATCCTTATGACGCAATTTTCCTTCTTCTGACTTCACGCAAACGCACCTGCATCTACATTATATATTTCACAAATACATACATTGTGTGCTCCTCGAGAAAATTCCGGAAGGTAAAAAAATTATCGAGAATTTGAATAAATTTTCCTTTTTTTTCTTTTTCGCTTCTAACAAACGATACGTCATGCTCGGTGGCAACTGTCTTTTATCACGCAGTGACTGAAAAAGGGATGTAAGGCCGAGTCTGAGCTACCCGGTGTCTGAATAAGAGTTATTGAAATCTTCAAATTTCCCACGCACGTTCGACGTTGTTTCTCGTTTACCCGCAATGTGCTGCGTTATCGTAAATAATTTCAGCGAGCGATTATCGCGTTGAAAACTCAACTTCGTGCCGATCGTTCCTTTCTCCCTGCGCTTTCCACAGAGTCGCGCTTTTCACGAGCGTCTCTCCCTTTGTTACGAAGCGCTACTGCCTCCCCCTCCCTTTTCCACCCGTCACCCGACTTTACGATCCATACGTGGAGCGAAGTTTCGACCCTCTCAGTTTCGTCGGGTTGTCTCGCGCACGTTTTCGTCATTTCGTCGCGATTTATCGGACGTATAAATTTCACAGCCCCAACAGAATAATCGCCACTTGAATGCTATCCACTTTAGTTACTCGCTGTTTCTATGAAACCTCTTTTTCTACCCCTCCGTGGAGCCTCGCGAGCGATATCAAATCCTCTGCCTAGTAGCTTATGGGTCCATTTTGTCTCGATGGTTTTTATCTCGAGTCTGCTTTGCCCGTATCGGATTATTTGGTAAATATACGAACGAATTCGTTGACAATAAAATAAATTGACTCGCCGATGATTAATTATGGCACCGTAATTAGGCTCGCCGGTGTCACTGTCGCGAGTCCGTTTTCTTAGTTACCTTTCGTTATTCGTCAACGGGACGATGTTTTTTTGTTCGGTAGTAAATATCTAAATGGAGGCATCGAGTGCATCGCCGTAAACGCTATTTGCATACGAACGACGTCTTTTTGTCTTTCCATTCATCCAGCCCGGTCGTTGCTCGGCGTTTAAGTTTCTAGAAACTTTGAGCCTCACCGAGTCTCTTTGCCGGATACGAAAAAGATGACGGACGATACGATTCTCCTAATGCTAGATCGTGCATCTTTGTCGTATCTCATCTCTTCTATCAATTAGGTAGACGATCCATTGTTTTTCTCTCTCTGCGCTCCTACGAGTCCCGCTTGCGGACTGACGAGGACGAGTCTGCGCGCACGATCGATGATCCCGGTTATATTTTTATTATTTTTGAAAAAAAAATTTCTTTTTTTTTCCTTTCACGGTCGATCCACATTGCAATCTCGGAGATCGTTTTCCGCGATGGCAACCGGTTTTTTTTTTCCCCCGTAGATTCGTGCTCAGAATCTTGTTTATGTATGGTCATAAATTCTATAATATTTTCTTTTTCTCTCTTTCGTTCCAATCCTTTTTCCATACTCACGAACAGTTAGATATCGCGGAATCTTCTCTTCGTGATTAAGGCCTCGCTGTATTTACGTTAGGAATGGAGATAAAGGGAATATAAAAGAAGGGCAAGTAGGGGAGATAAAAAAATATAGGCGAAACTAAATGGCTCCGTTCGACGTCTCGGTACGACGAGCTCACCGGAAGGGAACCGGCCGAATTAATTCATGGGGCAAAAAGGGACGGCGAAGGAAGGACTAGGCGTCGGTGCTGCCCGAGGAAACCGGGGAAATACCTAGGCCTGCCCCCCCCCCCCCGTAATTCTTCTAGAACATTCTGGATCTAACGTTTCGGGGAGTTTTCCCTTGTCTGAAAAGTGGCCGCGCTTCTTGGTGGACCGTTTCGAGGGTTCGGAGTCTCCGCAGCATCCTCTCCAGTGGCTTTGCTCTCGATGTGGGTCCCTGCGAGCACATGTATAGATACAGACGTTGCCCGGGACCCATCCCTGTTAGAAAGTCATTTTTTATGGCGTTGCTTAGGGACCGGTTATTCCTTGGGTCTTGTTGCCTTCGAGTCACGTAATTGGTCGGCAACCGATACGCCTCGGGTTCTCGTATTGCTGGAATTAAAATGTAGCATCGAAGCCTGTCTTTGACCTCGTCAAGAGAAAAGCGGAGGAACGAGGTAGAGGGCTGCGCGATAATTTTGAAAGTTCCGGGGATAAACGAAAAAGTCAAGGGAGACGGGGAGATATTTTTTGGACACCCTTTGTGTGTTTTTTTTTTTTCTTAAATGGCTGATATAGCAATGGAACTGATAAAAGTGTACGGAGCGTTCTACGATAATTAGGTCGTAGGTCACGGAGAACTTGGAACGGGACGACTGTGAATTGTAGAGATCAGATGACAGTTCGACGAGTAGGTAAACAACGTGTAATGTATACGAATCCATATCGGAATTCAGCGCAATCGCTTCCTGGATGGAGGAGCGTCGGCCTGAATCGGCCTTTGTCCTCGGTGCTTCGTTCCGAATCGGCCAGTAGGACAGACAACGTCGAAAGTCACGTGCTGCTTCTGATAATCGATATGGTGACGTCAGCGGCTCGGGAGAGCCAATGAGAAGCGAGAACGGCACGCAGCCTAGTCCGACTGATAACAAAGAGCATCGAACTCCGTGTTTTTTTCTCCTTTGTTCGTATTTTTCTTTGAATTTTTCTGGGAAATCTCGAAATTTATTTTTCACAAGAACCTTCGACCTTTTTCTTACCTCGTTACGCCTCGTTCGAGATTCGCCCTTGTGACCTGCGAACCGAACGAGCGTCGAACTGCGTATTTTGGTTTTTTTTTTAATTTTTTTCACGGAATTTTCGGTTTTTGAAAATTTTGAGTATATATATATTTTTTTAATTTTCAAAGACCGTCCTTAACGACGCGACAATGATTGCTTGCGTCGTAGTACCGGGTGGTCGATACGGAACTGAATGATCCGTAAAAAAAAAAAAGTGTGGAAATGGCGAATCGCAATTCGCAAAATCTCTCTCGGGGACCAATACAGTCGCGTCCACACGGACGCGGACTTATACGTGGAGACCATTGAAATGTCAAGGTAGGTCCCATAGTTGGTATTACGACTTACCCAACTGGACGTACATCGACGCCGACGCCGACGGCGCCGGAAGCACTCAGCATCTTCTCTCTGTTATCTTTCTCAATCTCGTTAGGTATCGTATCCTTCGCTCAGTCCTTTCTCACTATACATTTTCCACTTTCTTCCTCTCTCTGTCTCTCTCTCTCTCTCTTTTTGTTCCCTCGCACCGCACGTCACGTCACTTAACGAAATGGCTCATAAGAAACTCTGCCGTCTCGTTACGCCGTCATTTTCATCCCCGTCCCTCCCGTACCGCAAAAAGAATTTAGTCGCCATTTTCATTCTCTGTACCGCAAAAAGAATTTAGTCGCCATTTTCATTCTCTGTACCGCAAAAAGAATTTAGTCGTCATTTTCATCCCCTGTACTGCAAAAAGAATTTCGCGATTGCGTAACAACCATGACGAAAATCAGACCGTCTATTTTGACAATTGATTTTTTTTTGTGTTTCAAAGTTCCCGAAACTCCCGTCGGGCGGCGGGAAAAATTTCGAAAAAACTATGTAGATCATCCACGTGGAGTCCGTTTGATAGTTCATCTCGTTGACTTCGTCCTTTTTTTTCCCCCTATATCAGATATATAAACTGCATCCGTGGTTTCTATTTGTAGGTCGGTATTATAAGCGGCATAAAAAAAAAAGGACCATTTAGACTCCTCTTGCCTCAGCAGCTACTAACGCCAATAAATTTCGTTACTTCCCGTACCGATCCACCCGCCTGTCCTGACTTACTTGACACCCCCCTCCCCCCTCCCCGTCCAACTTATAAATAGCGATCTAGCTCCCACGTGCTTCCTCGTAGACACTGCCGTGCTCGGCCGTGCACGCACGTGCACACGTGGCCAAGGAGGTCAAAGTGCTATGGAGTTCCCTGGCCGGCGCTACGTGGGAGTGCTTCTTGGATTTCTCTGTAATCCTTTTTTTTTCTTATCTTATTTATTTTTTTTTTCTTTCCGTTAAACCAGTCCAAGTCGATCGCACGCATAATACCTACCATTCTGGGTGTAATCGCGGGATCGAGTATGAGACAGCCGATCGAAATGATTACCACATTTTTTTTTTTTTTTTTCTTCAATGTGACAATGGATCTTGAGCAACTCCTCTATGTACCATTAGCGTCCGTCTGTCTCTTTCCTTCTCTCTGCCGGCCCGTTCAGCCGTTCCTATGTTCGCCCACGCGTTTCCCTATGACGATCCAACCAGTCCCTCACCGGTTTCCCGGGACGTCGTCGCATCGACACGTGAATGCAGCGTGAACCATATGCAAGATTATGCACGGGGCACATATAGGCACAGCCACGCGAGGCCGCCGGTGACACTCGAAGGCACTTGGCAGTCGGCTTGTTGTTTCAGGCCACGCAAACAAGTGCTATAACTCGGCCCAGCCCGTCTTACACCCAACCAAAATCAACAAACCGATCCCCTCGAACGAGCCTGTAAATTCTTAAGCACACATGCACGGTAGGCGCGGATTTTTCACGATAAGCTCGCGTTGTTTGGCATTCGTGCGAGGGAGGGGGAAGCGGGCGGGGTGGGGGGAGGGGGTCGATTAAAAAATTTTTTTTTTCGTGCCAGAAAAAATTTGATAACGATCGACGGGTCGTCGACAATTTTACGGAACGCGATAAGGTAGCGAGGGGAATGAACGTTCGATGCTAAATTTCACTGCTAATTTTTTTTTTGTTGGTAATTGACACTTTTTGGAATTACGTCACGGCCTGTGCTTGCTCTTTTTATTATTGTTGCTATTAGTAATATTCTTGTTGTCGACACGAATTCGTAACGCGATCGCGTCCCGTCGTGAAACACGAGTCTCGGGGCAGATGACGACGCCTTACTAATGATTTGTTTTTCACACGTCGGGAGCAAAAGAAATGAAACTACGCTAATGATATTCAAACGCGTCGAGGCGAGCGACGCCTCGATCTTCGTTAGACGAATTTTTTTTATTCGTATCGCACGAGCGGATTCAAGGCCGCGAGCACTCGGATGTAAAACGAACGAAATAGCCAGGAAAAGAAGCATCGACGCTATGGGATTCGGCTTTAACCCGGCACTTCGTTATTGTCGTCTTTGCGAACACTTATCTTTATTGTCCAATATATTTTTCACAGCGATTTAAATTTTTCCGCGAATTCGCTCGGAAAATTGTGGATTAATTCGTTAACGTGTAATTACGGAATCGTGATCTGTCGGCTTTAGGTGTCGACATCGAAGAGAAGAGAACCGATAGTAATTGGCATTCCGGTAGCGAATTGCTACTCCACCCCCCCACTCCCACCCTATTCCCATTTAATTATCAACACCGACAATTAGGTCGGATCGCTGTAAATCACTTTAATGAAAGCCTCCCTAACGTATATTGTCAGCTACTCTCGACGCGATCCCATTGGGAATCTCGCGCCTTAAATTCCCCATTGTTCTGACTCCCCGCCCCCTCCCCCGTTCGCGGCTCTTTAATTTGTCCGTATCAGCGAACCGAGTTCTCTTGTCCAGCGAGGCGGAATTGTAAATATCTCGGTCGGATGTACTCGGCAAAAGTCGGTCAACGAGACAACGGCTTTTAATCGTCGAGATAATTTTTTTTTTCATTTATCAGAAATCTCCGCGGTTATCGTACGCATCTTTGTTATTTCACCCGTATATATATATATATTTCAGAGACATTATAGTCCTAACAGGCTGACGAGTGAACTTGAGCCACGCGCCGTCAGAGCGCGCCACCTTCCTTCATAGCGTTAGAGTCCACGCTTGTTTTTCTTTTCCAGTTCATCATGCCTTCCTCGCGCACGTGGATCCGCGAAGCGTCACGAACACAACACATCGCACTTCGCGAGAATTCTACGTAGCCGGGATAGCATTCGCGGTCACGTGTACGCGAATCGCCAAGCCTCGCGATACGCAGGATATATGGCACAAGGCTTCCCAGGCTGATTGTGCAATCAGCCACTGTATCATTTTTTATTTCGCTTTCCTGATTTCTCCGGCACATCTCTCTCTCTCTCTGTTTCTCTTTCTGGCATATTTTTAACCGCGACGGAAGCAGAAGGAATTTAAACGGGGGCGTTGAAAAATAAGGGTCGTCGCAGTCGCGTTTGGCTACGCGAATTCAACGTGTTCTTCTTTTTTTGACAGATAGTAAACAACGAGAACTCGCACGTGGTTTCGCATACATTTCTTTTACCAGGCATGCATAACATGCGTATGCATGACTTTGCACTGAAATGCCTCCTTGTTTTCCTGCTTTAGCATATATTCACGTGATTTCGTGGAAAGCCACGTGCGATTTGTTATGGGTTATTTTTTGACAGCTGTCAAAAAAAAACAAAACAATAACAGAACCGTCGCTTCGGATAGTCAGCTGGCACAGCTGTCCTGTCACGTATCAGTAGAAGAATTCTCTAGCAGGATTTCTCTGATTAGTTTTTTAAGACACTACTTTGACCCCCCTTTTTTTATTTCTTCCCCCCTTCATCCCCATTCACCCTTTTCTTCCTTCGCGCGAATTCATCTAGCGAACGTTAACCCTGGTCCAATCTCGCAGGGTCCCTTAACCTTACTACTCCATAGAGATTCTTATCGATCTCCTAGCTTCTGGCTCCCCCCCCATCCTCTGTTTCGTTATACGTCATTCCGCGTGAATACACGTATTTACATATAATGATGGTTAGAGCCCCCACCCTTTCTTAACGCCCCCCCCCCCCCCCAAATCCCAAGTGCCAGTTTGAGGCACGACTCAACACGTTGAGCGTAAACAAGTCCGATCCTCAAAGTATATGGAAATACTAGGTTCTGCCGCTACGCAAAAATTCCTCAAATTTATTCCTTGCGACGCGAACCGCTCATTCTGTACGTTCGTCGCGACGTTCCGGATGACCAAGTTGATTAGGTTACACGAAACGTCCAGTTTGGCTTCGTCGATGTGGCGTTATCGGCGACTCCATAGTCATCCCCGCTGACATCATCCTGCAAACGATTTTGGACTGAACGAGGATGAAGCTGCTGATGCGATCAGCGGCGACACATCGGGCACGATGCGATCTCGTCAACATGTTTACTGGCCTCGTCGAGGGCCAATCAGACGTCGATTCTAAAATTTTAATGACAGCAAGCGTCGTGTTCCATTCTCCACCTTAGCTCCGTTGCCGTCGTCGTGGCGACCGGATCGACGACGCTTTAAAATTTATCAGGACACGAAATACGTGAGTGCTCGCGATAAGGGTTAAGTCTCCTGCATAAATGTCGAAGAATCGATTTAAGGTAGCCGCAAAGTGTCGAAAACGTTGACGCGAGGTATCGACGATTCGCGACTGTCGCAGCTGTGGAAACTGCAATGACGTTTTAATCGTAGCCGTTAAAAGCCCTTTCGGTGTACGGTCGGTAGAGGAGCTTGTCGGAAGTCAGGTCGCCGACGAAGGATGCCCGTGTGAGCGAGGTGTCGCCTTCGCGTTACATGTAAGACCGCCTTTACGCGGTCTTCCAACCCTCGTGGGTTTAATCCGCTGATTTTTGCGACCGTTGAAATGGGGAAAAAAAAAATTGCACGAGAAAACCGGGAAGAAAATAAGAACAGAGGCGCCCGAGATTAATCCTCGGGGTACGGTAGGTACTAATGGAGAAACTGACTCAACGACTACTCGGTCGGTAAAGTCGGGCACGATTATTACTCGGTCGTAAACAGTGCGTGTGTCCCGGGGGGACTAATGGAATCCTGGGAGCCTATTAGCTCGAGGACTGGATGGGCCGTAGCGTGAATTCCGATAGAGTCCCATACGCTGCTCAGATACTCGTATCGCTTGGAAACCTATTCAAGATCTCTGGACACAGTTTGTTATTCGGCCGTAACTATAGTTACCCCGGCGGGGCGGGGGGGGGAGGCGCTAGGCTGTCACACGTCTTCAGGACTGTTAGTACGCAACATGTGCTCGGATCGTCGCCCCCACCGTCGGGGCGCTCTCGGCTCTATCTCAGGGACTTGATAAGATTAAAAATATAAGCCTCCATTGAAATTTATGTAGTTGTTTATCCGACTACGGCCGGTACATTCAATGCGGGCAGTTCTAGCCGAGTCGTCAGGACGAGAGGACGCGTCTCCTCTTACTGCGTACTCTTTGCCAGGGACTGTACACCCACCCACCCAGCGCTGCCGTTGGACTTCATCCCGCTCGCTTTGCCTACGTCAGACGAACCGCGGCACGGTTCTGATATTATTATTATCTACAATCTTGTTTACCGAACGCGAAAGCGATTACCGCACGTGTAATACCTTACTTAATTCCGACGGGAGGCTCGAGATAAAAATGTCTAAAGCGGCAAATCTGTCTGTGGCACCGAGGAACGGAAAAAAGTAGTGGGAGACGGGGAGAGAATTGGATTATTATTTTTTTTTACGTTTTATATTCATTGCCATGCTTCTTCATGGTTTCTCTTATCGTCCTTTCTTTTTTCTTTTCGTTTAAATTATTTCGTAACGGACGCGCGCGCGCGCGCGCGCACACCAGTCCACGAGCGATCGCACGGTTTTACGGTCGTGACTGCAATTTCGTAGCAGCCGTCGCTGAATCTGGTCACGCGTGTTACGCACGGTTCTCTGTGTCTGTGCTCGACATAGGCGCGTCTCTCTCTCTCTCTCTCCCTCTCTCTGCGCTACGAAAAATAACGCGATATAGGGCGTTGTTATTATTCCACGGGCAGATCCGTCAAACTTTATTTCGTTTACTACGTTCGCTTCTGCTCGAGGATGTTGCGCGCATTTCTATTGTCTTTTTTTTTTCGGCACCGGAGGAGCGAGGTTAGGTCACTTTCGAAATTATGTTTCCTCTAACGATACGCATCACAGACGTGCGTGAGACGTCACACCCGAGGATTTTTCTTATAGAACGTCTGGCCGAGCTGCTTCGCTTTACGAGATTCCTCTGCGTCTCGCTATTCTCAATATTTACCATTAGGTTTTCAGGAGCATCGGACACCCGTTGGAAACGACTTGGCGCGCACGTGTCTCGCCCTCCGTTCGGCTAATCCGGACGGTTTATCGGAATTTTTCGAAAGTCTTTGACCCCCAACAGACTCGCACGCCTCCTCGAAGTGGCGCCTGTTTTCGTAACTATAAATCTGCCGATTTAACAAACGTGACCCGGAGCCTCGGGCTATATGCTGGCTTTACGCTCAGCCAGGTTCGCGACTTTTTGGCTTCTTGCAGGAACTTTTGCCATTAGGGACCCCCCCCCCTCCAGCTTCGAGTGTCCTTTGAGGAACTTTCGTACTTCCCCTTGGTCCCTCCCCTCCTTTCCTTCCTTATGACCCGTTTGACGACTTGAAATTTTTTTTTTTTAGCAACTTTGGCTTCCTGCTTTTGAGTCATCCTGTGTGTTTTTTTTTCAATGCTTCGTTGCTTCTTTAGTTCGATGCGGATTTCTGCGCAGGCCCTACGCGCAGCTAGGCCTGCCAACGCAGTCCTTTAAGAATCCTCAGAGTTCGTGCTGGTCGTTTGCTGTTTTTAAAGTCGTCCACCACCCCCGCGACTAGTCTGCTTGTGTATCCGGCTTTCGGTTTGCCTACGGGCCTAATTCAGTTATATTTATCGAACTGAATAGCCCTGCTGTTTTTTTTTTATTTTCTTCGCTAATATTACATCCTGGTTTCTCGTGGCCACGTTACGTCTTTACAACGGCGACCGTACGATTTCTCTATCTATTGCGATTTGCCCACTTAACGTGCTTCTCGAAAGATTTTAATGAAACAAGGTCCAGGATGCGGGATCTGATTTTTTTTTTGTAATTTTTTGTTTTTTTCCAATGAAATTTGTCTCCTGGCCTCTTCCGTCGCACGAGAGCCACGTTGCCACCTGTTGCACAACGCGTGGACTAAAGTCCCACAGTCTGTACAGGGTGGCTCACCGAAAGCCGAACGCGTAAATATCTCATTTGAATTTCTTCTCAGTCAGTTTGCTCTTCAGATTTGACACCAGGGTCGATCTACAACAAATTGATACGGTCGTTCGGTTTCTAGTGGGTCACCCTGTACATAATCCTAGAATTTACCTGCAATTCGATATACCGGACTGCTTGCTTGGACTATTTCTTATGACACGTGGTTTCCATATCGTTAACGCACATAGATCACTTATCAAATTATCGGCAAGATAAGAATCTTATCTCCTTGACGTTTCACGGTGCGGATGCACTTGACCGACATTGTACTCGCAATCTATATTTTATAATTTTTTTTTAAATCTCTCACGTATCTCACGTATCTCACGTGCTTACTCTCCTTCGATCCTACAGGATCTTTCAAATTCAGCCGCGCTCCGGATTCTGCTGATTTCACGGTTGCCAACCCTCTGCGATGTACGAGGATCCGTTACGTGACGCAGGTCTTTTTCTCGGGGATTTTTTTTTACCCCCGTTTCTCCACCCTGAACTCTCTTTGTCCTCTTCCCGTCACTGAAAAGTCACTGCAAACTGATCATTCGATATTTCACCTGTACGCTGGCGTTTCGTTATTTTTTTTTTCCCCCTCGTTCCTTTTCACTTCCTCCCGTTTGCAATGAAGCGACATTTATTGTAGAAACGCCCTAAGGATATTTCTCGCTTGGAAACGTCGCCGATGTTAAAATTCCTCTCGCGGGCGAAAGTTATACCTGTCCGATTGAAATTTTATTTACTCGGGGTCGCCGGACCAACTTTACAAGGACGGCGCGTTTAAAAGATCGTTCCGTTGTGAACGCTGCTTTACCTTGTCGATTCTCATACTTTGCTCTCTCTCTCTCTCAGCACTCTTTTAGAAGAGTTCATTAACCCTATAACTATCACACTTTTCCAGGTAAAAAAAAACCTGTCCCCGTCAATACAACATTGGCAACTATTTATGCTCGTAATTATTAATTTTCTACCGTCTCCCATTTTTTTTCTACAATTTTTTTTCTTTTATCCCAACCGTTCACTTCCTCCGCTCTGTTATTCGTCTTGTCTCAGCCTCGTGCAGCCATGACCAAGTCAATAGGAAAATCCAGTCACGCGTCAGTCGGTTAACGGGAAGAAAATATTTTTTTTTCTTCGTTTATCGATTTAAACAGCTTTAATTTTATGACCGAGTGACCCGAGTCAATAATACTTTTCATTGGCAAGACGAGAGTCAATATTTTTCACGAAATTGTTGATGTTATCGCCGATCGAATGGCGCGTGATGTAACGCAAATATTCAATTACAAGAATTTCGTTTGTTCGAACGCGCGACTCTCCGGCGTAATGAATCGTCGTCGTTTTTGTTTTTCTATTTTGTAAAAGACCCCCCCCCCCCCCACCCTCCCCCACAAATCATACTTTTATCCCTACGTTAAGGTATTTCCTAAAAAAAAAATGAAAACAAAATTTTATCGGACACGTGTCCGTCTATGTGTAACCTGTACGCGTTAAAAATTTATCAATAATTTTCCCTTATCATCTGCATCTTTCGAATTGATCAAAAATTAATTAATTTTTTTTTTTTAATTTGCTTACAGACGCACATCCTGTTGATGGATGCTTTTCTCCAGAACAACAGGCTGGACCATGTCTCCAGGGTGATGGCATCTCATCCATCCTACCTGGAACATTTCCTCAGGACGCAACACTTCATACTTCGTGGCGACGGACCTTTGCCCTATGACTATCGGCATTTGATCGCCATTATGGTAAGTCCTTTCGAGCGATAGTAGGAATTTGAGTTTTTGTAAATTAATTTTTTTTTTTAATTTTGATAAGAACAATTTTTTTTTTCTGTTACACTTGGGCAATTGTCGGGATATTTTTGAATTCAGTTTCGGGAATGACTCGAGAGAAGAATCAGGAGGATGTTTCTCTCTTACGCTTTTAGATCGTGCGGGTTGTTAGACTCGCGGGGTCAAAGGTTATCGCTATGTATTCGCTGGAGGTCACGTGCGGTTTTATAGGTTTTTTTTTGTTTTTCCTCGTTATCAGTCAAAATCGCTATTAATCATGCGAGTCATTTTTTCGAATTTATGGTCGTTTCTTTTATGGGTTGTTTTTTTTTTGGGCGTTTTTACGATATTTCGGAAATATATTTTCGGTTCAGGTTCGGTGACGTCGAAACGGAGTCTTAATCGTTTATCTCGTTACGATTTACTTCGTTACGGAAAATTAATAGTTTTAATTTGCCGAAAATAGAAAATATGAAAGCGAAAATTTTTCGTAAGACACCGACAGCCCGGTTCTTGACTTTTCTCACTTATCTCTGTAATTTCAGCTATTTTTGTCTGTTATCACCAGATATTATCGCCCTGGATCCTTCCACATGATGATGCCGCTCCTAGCGTTGCGTAATTCACGAAAAAGTCTTTGTTCATGTAGCACAATCCGTCCCCTATCTAATCGCATTGGCTCTTTCGGCAGCGTGCACCAGGCTTTAGAAAAAACTTTTTGGCACGACTGTACCGCACGGACACAGTCATTCACTCGTTCAATCTGTCCTCTTTGTCGATCGACTTTAGATCCTTATATAAATCAGGGTCAAAGTTGAACTGCTGGTAAATTTAGCACGACCCCCGTACGTACAGTCGTACTTGCACCCGTCAGCCTAACTAACGGAATTGATGATTCATCGAAATATGTCGATACGCCGATAGCGAGGTAGAAGAATGTATTTTTTTTAGATTTTTTTTTTTTTCTTTAATCTTTCGCCTACTCCTAATCAAAGATCTAGATAAATCTTGACGCAGATCGTGATCGCGAGATCTAGGCCTGACTCCGATGTCGTCAGCATCCAAACGCAATCGCGTACATCTTACCGATCGAGTAGTGGAAAAATATTTATTTCCAATCAATATCATCAATAAGAGCGAAAGGATCTTTGGCTGAATCAAAGATTCTCAGATCCCTGATTGACGGATCCCGGGATAATTTATTCGGTGACTCTATGTTTTTTTTTTTCTATGGCAAATTTAGATCTACCGAATCATCGGTCTGAATTAGTATGATCGAATTGGATTGAGATCGATCCCAACGGTGGATCATTATTGAAAATCAGATCCAATCGAACTGTTAGGTAGATCGCGCAACTCTCGATCCACGAAATCTCGAACAGTTCTGTTCGAAGATTATTTTCTTTTCCGTCACCCTCTATAACGGTCGCTAAAAACTTTATATGTAATTTCGTTGCTATTGCGCGTTTCAGGCCGCTGGGAGACATCAGTGCAGCTACCTGATTAATCTGCAGAAGGGCGAGTTCCTTCTTCAGGGCGGAGACTCATCTTGGCTTCAGGGTCTCAGGTCGATTCCCGGGAAGCTGCAGGATCTTTACGAAATCAATAAGATCCTCGCTCACAGACCCTGGCTTCTCAATAAAACTCACATCGAGGTAAGCTGCATTCTTCGTTACTACCTGTCATCGCCGAGACAATAATACCACCCGGTGTGTATCGTGTTCGTGACGAAGGAGAAAAAAAAAATTAACAATGGATACGAATTTATGGTTTTTCAGAAGCTGACGAAGGGCGCGGATAGCTGGTCCCTCGCCGAGGTCGTCCACGCTATCGTCCTCTTGGCCCACTTTCATTCCCTGTCGTCCTTCGTCTTTTCCTGCGGTATCAACGAGGAGCTCGACAATATCAGCGGCCATCATTACACAGAGAACGCCAAGGACAATAGCAATAACGAGCAACCTGCCAAAGACATGCTTTCCAGCAGTCCGAAGAAAATTCAAAACGGTGGTGGTAAGACTGGTAGGTGTCTGATTTGATAATTCTAGGGAATTTTTTTGTTTTTTTTTTTTCAACTGGTCCTTGAATTTCCTTCCGGTCGGTTGACGTCTTCAATGTTATAACGGTTTCCTATTGTTCGCAGACAACAACCCATCGCCACCGTCCTCACCGAGTATAGTCGGCGAACAGGAGGTCGGCGTCGAGACGCTAATGGAGCGTATGAAGCGTCTCTCCGAGAAGTCGGAATCCTATCAGATAACACAGGAGGAGCTCTCGAAACGTTTTGAGACTGTCGAGAGCCAGTCGGCTGAATTGGCGGCGGCACCGCAGAGGAGCTCGATCCTGGATTCGGATATCGGCCATTTTATAGAGGATCCTACGTTTATTTATCAAGATTTCGCTAAGGTTGGTTTCTTTTTTGTAAGATAAAAAAGGGCTTTTTTTTTCAATTTTCATGGGAGTCGGTACCTGCGACAGTCTTACTGGATCTTGCTAGCGGCTAATCTTGTGCTTTGGGTTTTTTCTTTTCTCTACACGCTTTAGAGAGGTCAGCTTAACGATATACCCACGTTTCGCGTTCAGGATTACTCCTGGGACGATCACGGTTACTCCCTGGTGAATCGACTTTATAACGACGTAGGAAATCTTTTGGATGATAAATTTAAGACGGCCTACAACCTCACTTATTACACCATGGGAACCCACAACAAGGTCGACACGTCCCGCTTCCGACGCGCCATCTGGAATTACATTCAGTGTATGTTCGGCATAAGACACGACGACTACGACTACAACGAGGTGAATCAACTCCTGGAGCGTAGCCTGAAGACTTTCATCAAGAGCGCCGTCTGCTATCCGGAACGCGTCACCAAGAGGGACTACGACCGAGTCATGAAGGAATTTAAGCACAGCGAAAAGGTGAGTCCAGGGACTTCGAAAATAAGGGGTCAAGAGGGGAGCGGAATTTCGGGGGTTTTTTTTTTCTACTTACTTCTTAAAATTCTATCAACACGTTACTTTTGTTCCAGGTACACGTTAATCTGATGATTCTGGAAGCTCGCATGCAGGCTGAACTTCTTTACGCTCTTCGCGCCGTCATGCGATACATGACCTAAGCTTTCGGGGTCGTAGTTCAATCGACGTATGTCAAAACAAGTCATTTTTATCAATCCTTTCCTTGCATACCTGTGCCACGGCCTCATTGTCCGGGACGAATTCGCCAACCTGGCACTTTTGTTGGTGCAGAGTGGGCAATCCTGGACGCTCTACCACGTATACACGTATTACACTGAACGGAAGTAGAGGGAAAGAAAAGAGTGGGCGACGGAGTTCAATGGGAGATACCTCAAGCTTTTTCATCAGCATCCCTCATCCTCGGGAAGATTCATCTCGTAGTCGTCGGTTTCTTCTGCGCTGTGGACCTCTGCGTCTGACTTCGGGATTTCTGGGAGGACAAGTGATCAAGAATGATATTTACGAGTGATAGTAAATATTGAAGAAGAATAAAAATACAATGAAGAATGCCAAAATCCATTATGGTTCCTGTCGACATTACCGCAGGACAGTAAAAGCGAAATTTTTTGAAAATTCACGCACGATTCTCACGAACCATGGTTACATTATGAAAGGACCTGTATCGGCGTGAATCGGTAACGGTTTACGTTCTTGTGGTTTGGATCTCAAGTCTCCCGGTGAGACCTTCAGCCGGTAACTAGTGAGATATAAATTATTTCATGAAGAACAATGGAGATTTCGTGAATCAGTAAGACGCTTCTAAGTGACGAACAAAATGGGAAGAGCTGCTATCGAAGAGTGAGAAAGAGGGGTGGGGAGGGGGGGTGGAGGGGGGGGGGGAGCGAAGAGAAATAAGGAGGGCAAGAAGAAAGTACAGGAAAAGAAAGTGGAGGAGAATGCGAACGCGAAACAGACGAGAATGGGTTGCGGAAGAAAGTTTTGATTAGTTTTGTAAATAAGGACTGTATTTTTCTACGTTCGGCTTATAAATAAGGGTTACTGTCGTGAAAAAATGTAAACGGCGTGATTTACCGTCTCGTTTGTTCCGAGGGTGAAAATCGTAAGGAATGACCTGATAAGAGAGAAAGCAGACAAACGAAATAAACACGAAAACCATGGACTTTCGAATTCGATTTGTTATCAGATCGGTACTGTTTTTCTGACCGGTAGTCGATCAGTCTGTCGGCTTTTGTGGATTCATTGGTCACAGCGAGTTATTTTAGGACGTATTTGCAATTGCGAAGGGACAGCGACGATAACGAGATAACAGAGCTGTGTATATATATACGCAGTTACATATATACACATACACACACACATTATTCATATCCCGAGTCATGGTTGCGGGCGTGCAATGATCTATGAATCATCCTATAGGATTCTTTTATTAGGGCACTGATAAGGTTTGCATTTGTGCGACGATGACTTTTTGGACTGACAATTGAAAAGAAAAGTGCAAATTTTGAGATCCAAGATACGTCGCGGAGACCAGTCGAAAGTCACTGAGGACCGGATCGCGCGCGGTTTCGCTCGTCGTTCGGTCTCGCAAAGTCTGTACGAGATGGCGAGTTTCCTAAGGAAAAAAATAAAAAGAGAGAGAGAAAAAAAGAGAAAAAAATTAATATAACGAGAAAACATTAAATTCACAGTACTCGAAACGTGGCTACGAGAATTGAAAGCAGCAGCCCCCCGCGTAGGCGCACTGTGCGTACATACGTTTATTGAGAATCCTCCCTTATTTCAATTACACTGTGTAACGAGTAAGGCAAAAACGTTAATATAGTCTACGTCTAAACATTGCATACTATGCGAGACACTATAGGGATTAGGAGTTATTCGGCTATGTTGTGACCAATCAGAGAGGCGAGGTAAATCTTTGAACCTGAGAGAGAGAGAGGGAGAGAGAGAGTGAGTGAGTGCGTGTTGAGAAAGAGAGAGAGAGGGAAGGGAGACAGAGAGAGAGAGAGAGGGAGGGAGAGAGAGAAGAAATAAAAAAAAAAGAGTAAACTTTGAAAAAGATAATTAAAATGTATAGGAAGAAACGTAATACAAAATATATTTAGACACATTCAGAGCTTTACGTGCATTTTTTATCGATTTATTGATCCGATCTGATATACAGTGAAAGGAAAATCTGCAAATTTTAATGCGAAGGGACGGAAGTTACGTGATCGCGTGAAAGAAAGTGAAGTTAATGGATGAAAAGTTGAAAAAAAATAGCATGTCCATATATGACGTCACTCTCTCTCACTCTCTCTCTCTCTCTCTCTCTCTTTCTCTCTCTATTACATATATAGTAATAATAATAATATAAGCGCTACAAATGATATATCAAAATGTATGTACGCGTGTATGTGTGCATGTACGTGTATCCGTGCTATTCGACACGAGTGAAAATTTTTCATCAAGGTGAGGATATGGAAAATTGATAAGCGACGATGACTTTTTCCCGACGTATCAAAATACGGACGTTTTATTTTGCATGACGTGTACAGTGTCGTCCTTAATTTTTTTTTTTTTAATTAAAATTTGTTCTCTACTTTTTTTATTCGTATAACGGACAAAATTGTATACACGTTACAGATACAGATAGCCGTACAGGATTATTTAGATTTGTTTAAATCGGCTTTTTTTTCTTCATTTCATCACGGAATACCGGGGCGTATTTTTTTTTGAATAATGGCGATGTTCAACATATCAGGGGAGTCAACTAAAAAAAAATATCCTCGCCATATTTATGGGCGACTGACACTTTTTTTTTTGTTTTACTTGACGACGTTCTACCAGACGACAGTATTGACATTTTGTTTTTTTTTTTTGGTTGGAATGAAATTTTCATTTCACACTTCACAAACGTCGCAATTATCATTTGCCAATTTATATAGGATTTCTTTCTCTCGCGTATATCCCATTCGAGTATACGAATTAGCGGGTTATTCGATTCAATTGTTCACGCAGCTATTGGAATTAACGAAAGACGCGATAAATCGAAAATTTTCTTATGTCTCTGTCGTGCATAAATTTTGTAATCGCGCTCTTATACGCAATTCTTCGTGTCACGTACAACGCCAAGACACGCGCAACACACTTTACCCACGTAAAATTACAGACTCGTTACTTTATATTTTCTCTCTCTGCCTCTCGAAGCGTTTACGGTCATTTTTTTTTTATTTGTTGTTGTTGTTGTTGTTATCGCAGCGTATCCCCTCTGTTTGTTTGCGTGCGATTTCGAGAAACCTTCGCGATACGTGCGCGCGGGCGTCCTTCGATTAGGGTATTCCGTCATTCCTCGCGGAGACTTCGCGGGGGACTCTTCGCCACGATAATAATATAATAATTTAAGACAGTCGAGTGTGCGCGAGCGCGTTCACCAATTTCCTCTGGAACCGCGCGTCGGCACCAAGGGAATGGAAAAAATTTTGAAAAAGATAAAGAACAGAGCCGATCGAGGAGGCTTGCAGTGTCTATGACACTGACAGTCGTTGGCTGCTCGATGACGACGGGGAGTCTCTTTTGGCTACTGGAAATTTCTTTTGGGTTAGTTCACACGAGACCCGCCGATGGCGCTACGGACGCTACACGGACGCCTCTCGCGGACGCTCGCCGAAACGATCTCAGGCGGAATACGCGTAGCTTGTGATATTCGAGGAGTGAATATATGAAAAAAAAAAAATGAAAAATGAAAAAAATAAATTATGTAACCATAGAACGTATAAGGGGGGAAAAAAAATGTTACAGCCAATCTGATTTATCGTAATGTTATCGATTTATGAACCGAAAGTAATTACGTGACTGGAAATTAGGACGAGAGAAGGATTGCCCGGTATTATTGGTTTCCTCAACGTTCATCAATCCGATCACCGAGTGATCATTGATGAATTTGTTTCGCACCCAGAAAGATAATGTAGAGGCAGAGACAGATCGATCGGACGAATTTTCTCATTGGATAATCGGTTTTAGCACGTAAGGCCGGAATTTAAAATCGAGGCTGAGGTCGTAAGGATTAATTTTGGAAAAAAGAGAAAAAGAAAAAGAAGAAAGAATTGAAAATCTTTTGTTCGATTATAAATAGTGGCTTACGACAAATTTCATTCTATTCGTTTCTCATTTAACTTCGAAGCGATTCGTTTTCTTTCTCTTGTTCGTTCCTTACGATCTTCCAGGAATTTCACACGTTAATGTGGACTCGTTTTTAACTGTGATCGCAGAGAAACGACAGCTGGTATTTTTTTTCACTGATAACAGTTGTCAGGACGAAATTAATCAACGAAAAAGAAATGACGAACGTATTTGGCATTCGGATTGACGGGATTTTAAGATTCGGGTGGGCTAACTGGTTTTTTTTTTTTTTTTCTTTTAAATCCAAATTATAGTAAACCTTTGCGATAATGAGAATTCGGTAATTTTACTTTCCTAATGAATTTTGGTTATCTTACGTGTAATTGCAATAAAAATTCGCGATCGAGGTTGATTATAATAATTTTTATTCTTGTAATTTATTGCGAATGAGTATATGAGTGCGTGTCAGGGAACGACAAAGTCAAAATGCGAATGGAATGTGGTGTGTGTGCACGCGTATGTGACGTAAGCGAAAAACGAAAAAAGAAAAAAAATGAATGAAAAAAAAACCGCGCGAATGACCCAGTGAAATTAATATTACAAAAAATTGGTAAAGCGAGAACAACGGGAGCACGGAAAGTGATGTGTCAGCGAGTGGTATGAGAAATCCACGGGGACAAAAAAAAAATATCGATTATAAAAAATGGACGGAAAGGGAAGGACGCGGTCGGAGAAAAAGAAAAAAAAGAAAATTGCGTGATATTAAAATTACGACAATGAATCTGCGTATATATAGGGAGGAAGGCTGCGAAGATAATTTTTTTTTTGTTGGCGGAAACGCCGAACCGAAAGATCTAACGAATTTGCCGGGACAAATTCCAGCTTTTTGACGCCCCTCCTCGTCAAGCGTCTCCTTCCCCAGGTCTAGTTCTTTTTTTGTTTTTGAAAAAAAAAAAAAACCAAAAAGATATTTGATTTGCGCATGTCGGGATTACGTCGAGTCTAGACAGTGGACTATATACAGTACGTATATAGTGACCCCAGTGGCAATGATAAGAACACGATAGGAGCCACAGTGAACCCTTACAGAGACGGGCTACTGGTGCTGCCACACGTGGGGAAAAAGAAGAAACAAAAAAAAAATAATAATGAGCGAACTAGGAGAAAAGCATGGAAAAAAAATTAAATAACGGTAAAGATGGCGTGTCTTTGATCTTCTCTTGGATTTTCTCTTGGATTTTATATCGTTTCGTCGTTATCGTGAGCGGTTCTGGATTTTCCTTAATTTTTTTTTTTAAGAATCAAATTGGTTGGGACAAATTAAATTTGGAAGTAAGAGTATACGTTGAAGAAAAAAAAAAAAAAAAAGAACAAGATGCCCACCTGTAAAAGTCACAAAGCATATTATATTGTACATGCCACCGCATCTGAGTGATTGTGTGATAATTGAAGTGATTTGACTTGACCCTCCGAAAAGAAAAATTTGTAATCGACACGCTCGCTTGAGCTCGTGAATTTTCTTCTTTTTTTTTTAATTACTGATATTTTACTCGAGAATGAGAGAGAGAGAGAGAGAGAGTGCGTGCGTGTGCGTGTGTAAGAAATGAAAAATGTAGATTTTAAAATTTATTGGGAAGATTCGTCACGAGATTAAATCCTCTTGGTCATTTGGTTTGATTAAGCTATGCGGTCGTAGCCTAATCATTTCATGGACCATGTGACGGATACCCATTAATTAATTGTATACTATACCATGTATAGCAAAGGACGTGTTCGTATCCTTTTTTTTCTTTTTTTAAAAATTTCGACATGGTTCCTCTTTTTTGAATTAACGATCCGAGCAGAAGCGAGCGTGGACGCGCGAGGGTCGTATGTGATGTGATTTCTTTTATATCATAACGAATAATGAACACTAAGAAATGTTATAGTTTCATATAAGTGATACGTTATTTGTCATTTATTTTATCCCTTAATAAATGATGTTATATAAAAAAAAAAAAATTGAAATCTGACTTCTTTCAATATATCCGTCTGGTCCATCTTCCTCCATTACCACTGGTAATTATTGACGGTGACTGCGAGGTGGGATTTAAATTTTGACATTCACTTATTTTTATATTTTCTATAGCTCATGCTACTTCCGGACTGCGGGACATCAAATTTTATAAGAAGACTGGTATAGTCTATTTTTATTATGATCTTATCACGACGTAGACGACACTTCCATCAAACTGCATAGTCTATTTATGTCCAGTAGACGACACTGACTCTCTCGTGCTGTAGCGCCACTGTCAGAGGTGCGCAGAGAAATTGCCAAAGAGCCGATTTTCATAGTTCGTTTTATTTTTCTGGTTGGTAAAAAAAAATCGTTGGGAGCGTGGAGCACGCGGTACGTCAAGAAAAGTACATTTTTGCGGCCGGATATTATTTTTTTTT
>JARQSU010000385.1:988619-1066589 GCA_030142265.1 Calameuta filiformis | reverse complement strand
GAACTTACATTTATTTCCTCTATCTGAATATACATAAAATGACACCAAACATCGAAATTGTACCGATTAGCGCTAACATACGTTACACCTTATGAATTACATTACGATGAGTTGTCCTCTACGCGTCGTACACTAAGAGATTATAAGTATATTTACAAGTAAGCTTGGACACGCGAATTCGCGAAGTGACGAGTTACACGTGCCTTTCCTTATCCTCGTTTCTTTTAATTAATTACAGACAGACGAGTAGATAAATGACGTTATATCTTACGAGTTAATTCTGTGCATAATAAAATTCGGTCTATCCACTCGCACGGTACAGAGATAAGTTCTAATCATGGATACAGAGAAGATCCTTCAGGGTAAAGGACGGAAGGAAACCGTAAGGGATGCTCTCGGATCGGCAGAATTCATCCCTTAACCATCGAGTGGATATGACGAGCTACCCTTTATCCTTAAGAAGTCGGTAAAGTAACGTTCCGCACCGTTGCGACATCTGTCGTCGTGGCTTCGAATCAGAAAGTCAAACTCCTCCCGTACCGACAGTCGGTAAGAGTAGATTAGTTACCGTCATAATCGCTTGGCGACGCATGGTGGTGCATGTGAATGTGTGGCGGCAGTTCTATCGGGACTCCCAGACTGCTTCGCTAATAAAAAAAAAAAGAAAAAATAATTAAAATTAATTCAGTGAACATTAAAAAATATCTTTTCTTATAATAAAAACAATGTGCACCTGGGAACGCATCCCGTTTATCGGCGTGGCGCTTGGGTTATCAGCTGCATATCCTATGACGTGGGAAGAGCATTTCTCGCAGGCACGTCTTCTTCTGGAGGAAGCGTGACAACGTAAGGCCAGACAAAGTTCTCGCGCCATCTCAGCGCACAGGGACTCCTGTTGATGATTTTGTTGTTGTTGTTGTTGTTGTTGTTGCTGCTGCTGCTGTTGCGTTACTTGCGGAATACCTTGAAGAGATCCTGAGCACGTCGGAGGCATCGGCGGTGTTTGCTGTGATTAAAAAAATAAAATAAAAATGTAACTTTACAACGAAAAAATAATGAGGTACAATAACGACAATTTGTACCTTTCTATCGGATTTCCATCGTACACTGTAGTCTAATAGGACATGCTTCGATCGATCGTGACATGCTAAAGCACGAGAGGTTAAAATGTAAAAAAGAAAGTGAACGAAAGACAAAAGTGCAAATAAAAGAGAAGTCTGACGTGAACGCTACGTCTCCGAATCTTCGTATTCGTGCATCATCGGCGTAGGCGGAGACACACGACGAAAGTCGAGTTCGAAACTTACGCGCTCGGGGGAGGAATTTCTTTTGGAATTGTAGCAAAATTCGAATATCGCTACGACCACGGCGAAGGCTAAGCCGCACAGTAGAACCACGAAGACACCACCTGTCGTAGAAGCGTTACCGACTGATTAACCTTACATGAGAATTGCCTTGAGGATTAGCTAAAAAATGTTTCATGACCTAACCTATATTGTCGACGCCCAGTGCATTCGCCTTACTCTCCTTGCCTTTTTCCGTTCTCATGCAAGTGTCGCCAGGACTCTTCCACCATTTGTCATACAGCATCTGTATCTCGCCCTTCTCCTGCAGTTCCAAAATTGCCAGAGATATTTTGTCCCTCCATGGCGAGCCTGGAAAGAATTTAATAATTATTGTCCCAATCAATTGTAATTTAAGGATTTTGAATTTTGAAAATTTTTCATTCAATTACCCATTGGTGTCGCTATGCCGTAACCTTTGCTATCAAGGAGGCCTCCGATCTGCGTCAGATTGCAGTCGCGCTGTACGATGTAATCAAGCATTGTGGATTCCATCAGGAAGGCATAGTCACCCTGTAGGACCCTCTGAATTCCTTCCTCGTACGTCGGTACGAATACCGATGGCTTTTTGTTCTCCATGAACCTCCACATCTTCTTGTAAGTCTCGATCATGGAATCCTGAAAGATGACGATATTATTGGCGAATCGATAAATCGATTTGATCGATTCGATTTATCGAAGGATTATTCGTTACTCGGAAGAAAGTCATGGTGCTGCCACTTTCCAAAGTCCCATAGGTTATGTCCGTTTGTCCGGCGAGATCCTCGGCGTTCTCAATGGGCGTTATCATCCTCTCGACTGTTAGAAATGCGGCGAGATTTGCAGTGTAAGAGGAGATTATGATGAGAGTGAAAAACCACCAGATTCCGCTGACGATACGCGTGCTGGTTGCCTGACAGATCGATGAGAAAAAGAAATTTATTAATCGACATTGACAAATTCGAGAAATCGTATAGGGGATCGATTTACGAGACGGTAAAGGGGGATTTGGTCGTTTTGGAATATTTTTTATTGAAAATCGAGGAAGGTTATGGGAAATGAAAAATGATTAGGAAATATTAATCCAGGATTTCTTTATTGAATAGCGACTGCATCGCATCTCGACCGTTCAGTACCAACCTGCGAGATGAGAATAAGCACCCGCACAAATATCACCTCGTTAATTTATGAATGGGTGAAAGCGCCAAGCGAAAGGTGAAATTCAGCGGTGATTTATTACGGTGCTTATTTCATCTCGTTAAAATAGTGGTAATGGTCCTGAACGGCACAGTTGCGGTTAATTCAATTTTTTAATTGTATTTAACAGATATAAGTGCTTATCGATAGTTTTATGCGGTAATTGCAAAACGTGATAAAAGAGGCATTAAAAAAAAATGTGTATTCGAACAATTTATTTTTTGGCTATTTATTATGCGTGCGAAAGCAGTGTACGCGGGATGCTGGAAAAGATGCTGGGACGAATCAAATTACTGATAAAAAAATAAAAGATGATCGATAAGACAAAGTCCTTGGTAAATCTACGATTTGACGCGGGTGCTTACATAATCGTTACGAGCCGAGATAATATCTTGAAAAATTATCGATTTTATTGATCCTTGATCGATTTTCCAAAATCCTGATACGTAATTTATCTCGAGATATTCCCTGAGCTCGTATCCTCTAGAATTGGTTGGTACCTTCGGATTGAGATCGCTGCCCTGTTGCATCAGGGTGCCGATAGTGAACCAGAAGCTGTTCGCCAGGGAGAACTGGTTCTCGACGATTTCCGGTCCCGAGTGACAAGGATGAGGATTGTTCCACTCGTAGGGGCTGAATCGGGCGACGACGAACATCGTCACCGAGACGAGGACGTAGGCTGCCAGGACGTAGAGCCAAATCTCGATGGCCAGTGGATTCATGAAGGAGAACAATCGTGCCGGATGACTGGTGGGGACCTGGGAATTTCGATGATCCAGGTAAGACAAGATACAAGACCCAGTGGTCGCAGACAGACACTTTTCTACCCACGTCCATCCTTCCACGTGGTCCCCAAGGACCAGAGGAGATCGAGGTACGCGGATACATCTGACGTGAGACAAAAGAAAAAGATTCATCTTGAAAAATCACATATGCAGATGCGCCGCTCTCGTAAATCGATTCTATTGATCTGACCTCCCCAGGGTCAGGTTGGGGGTCAAGGATTATTAACCTTGGGGTCTACAGTCCAGAGCCTTGTCTAAAGAGGGTACCGATGAGGAACCAAAAAGAATTTGAAAAAATTCTTAAGGTCCGCTTCGCTGCTGTTATCTTCGTCAGCTGTTCTTTCCTGCGGAGATATCCTGACCTGGGTCAACATCTTCAAGGTCACTGCGATAGCGGCTGCAAGAATGGCGACCCACACGGAGCCTTCCGGGGGTGCGAAAAACTGAAACGTAATAATGGAGGCTCCTTTGGCTGGTACCTGAGACATTGGGTTGGACTTGATCAATGCTGGATTTCATTATTGGGATATAATAGATGTCATCCCTTAGTCAGTATGACGAAACAAATGACGAAAGTGAAAAAAGGGCTACAGGACGCTGAGACTGAGGGTCCACTCGATTTTCAAGGGGATACATCCTGCGGCCAATTAGTTCTTCTAATTGCTCGTCTATAAGGGTCCATTCACACTGACGATCTCCCATGTGGGCATCGATCGCGTTTCCGTTAAACGATGCAATTATCGACGATGTCGTCAACCAAATTGAAGGGTTACTCAGCCTTGCTTCAACCCTCTCGCCAGACTCAAAATCAGCCGCAAGTCACGCGGGCGCAGACCTCCAATTGGATCGTTGCAAATTTTTGATAAATAAATCAGCGACGGGATTTTCGTCGGGTGGCGAATCATTTTTTTTAATTTTATCAGGGAATTAATTTTCTACGTTTCGACGAGTACCTGGTGGAGAGTCAGTATCTTAAAGAGAGTCGACTGTACGTGTGAGGGTATTTCGTGAATTCGTGAGAAAATGGCCTTCGACGTTATTTAAAGGGTGCAAAGTGTCGCAGGTAATTTCCGGTGCAGAACTTCCGCTGATTCTACGTCTGCGTATCTTTGAGGCAGTAATTTTGCTATTTCGCAAGGGTAAATTGCACGACCATGTAAAATGCGCTGATTTCACGTTAAACGACTCAATTCTCTCGCTCGAGATTAATTATGAGATAATTATTCCTGTTCTTCTCTTCGCTCGTTTCTTTCTTATTGTCTTCGATGTATATGTACATGTTACTTTGTATATATTTTCTTTTTACGATATTAACAGACTATTATTCGTTTTACGGTTTCTGGGTGATCGTAATTAAGTATTTGACTCGTATTAATTGAGGAGACGTTCTGGGCCCGACACTGATTGGCGCAATTAGCCAAAGTCGTCGTACTCCACTTCTTGGACTTGAACTCCACCACACTCCTCTTCGGGATCCTCGACTAATTGAGAGACTACTCGTCGCTGCAATTACTGGGATGCGAATGGGAATTGTTTTAGAAATTCATTATTAAAGTAAAGAAATGTCAAACGATATATATATATATATATATATATATCGTTCGACATTTCTTATATATATATATATATAACTATATATATATATAGTTATATAAGCAATATGAAACTACGGGTAAAACGTATACGTGTGCGTTGAGTATTTTTTTTTAAAATACAAAAAAAAATATAAAAAGTTGGGACGTCGTGTAACCGGAAGTTGGGACAGCGTGTTTTTTTTTCCAGGGAGCTGCTGGCACTTTTGAAAATTGTTCATAAAAAAAAGGAAAGAGGTCGCACGAGAGTTCGGAAAAATTTCCAGTTTGCAATTTCATTTGGTGAATCGAGAGTATCGGTCATTTCGGCTTTTCGCTAATCGGGACGAGTTTCGCTGATGGAGCGATAACGCGGCGAACGGAAGCTGGATAAAAATGGAGAGTAAGAAAGAAAAAAAATTGTGAAAAAAAAAAGGAAAGAATTGAACGAGCGAAAAGCAAGTGAATGCGAGAGGAGGTAAAACGAAATATCGCCTCGTGGAAATTCTTCGCCGAGGCACCCTGTCAACGATGGCGAACTCTTCGTAAATCGACTGTAGAAAATATTGAGGCTTTTGTTCAATTAAAAATGATATTACGCGATTCGACAGACCGTGAGATTCTCGGGCTCATTAAATCATGCAGCTCATCACCTTTGACCCGTACTAATTGGCTCCTAACAGATGGCGCCACTGTGCTATCTCAGGAGCAGACATACGTCAAGCAGACAGACGTTTAATTCCGAATATTCTCTTATCAGGCAATATCGATGGTACCGTTATAAAATTACAGATAAGTGTTACCATAGCAACCACCAGCAACAGACCTTAATTGGTCAGTCACATTGGTTACTCGTTAACGAGATCAAATAAGATAATTATCTCGAGGGAAATTTGAAAATTCGCAAAGTTTAATCGAAACGAAAGAAGGTGCTTTCGCTTTAAAAGAAAATAGGGTTGGAAATGCTTTCGGTCGAGTAAAACATTTGAAATTATTATTTTTGAATCCCTTTGAAATTTAATTGGTACAATTCGACAGAAGTTCAAAGGACCAAATCCTGTGAAGGACAATGTTTCTCCGGTCCACTTTCAATTTCATATATAGACGATACCCACTTGCGAGTCAGTCGCCATTTTGCCTGGAAAATTCTTTCTCTTTAATTAAATGAATTTACTGGACTGCGAGGTTGGGCGATACTGGAAGAGGCAGGACGAAGAAAAAAAAGCCGCGAATATATTTCTGAACAATTTGCTCGACATTAGTCAGGGATGTAATTAAGGTGATAATTAGTCCACGTCGTTAACATCTCGCGGAGGAATCCACTGCTGACGATCAGAGGCGAAAAATGAGCTGGAAGTTTTTCGTTTTGGAAAATAAAAAAAAAAAAAAGCTTTCAAGCTCCTGCCTACGGACGCCACTGAGATGCGAAACGGTCGGGGTATAAAAAAAGTGTAGAGAATAAAGAACCAAGGCTGCCACGAAGGAACGGCGCCATTTGCATTTTCGTAAGTTGGTACTAAATCGTGAATTAAAACGTTGGCCGTTATCAATTCGAAATAATTATAAAGCTCGATTCGCTCGAGGAAATGGATAATTTAATTTTTTATAAAAAAAATAAATTTTTTTAAATAATTAACCGTACGTCTCTATCAAAATTTAACATAGAGATGCGCACCTACGAATAAATACACGTGAAGCAATAAAATGTTCGATAAATTTTTTTTTGTGAATCATTCCAAAAAAAAAAATTTTTTTTTCACCTTACCTTGAAAAGTATGCTGATTCCAAGATTCATGAAGGGTTTTGTAAAATCGATGACACTCTCCCTCGCGTAATTGATCGTCATCGATCCTACAGCCAAATCTGCTTTCTGAAAAGAAAGTACGAAATTACGTTTCTCACGATATGTACATATCCTTACGCGAAAGGCATAAATATATATATATATACACAAATATATATTCAAACCTATAAAAATCGATACATATCTACATCGCTCTAAATACATTTTTCAAATTTAAAAAAAAATTACCTGTTCCATTTCACATCCTATTTCGACCAAGAGTAAAACTACTTAAAACGTGACAAGGCATCCCGCACTGACTTCCTATACATAAAAATATCCAGCATCGCATCCACCCTCATGGACCAAAATCTGACCCTGAACATTCAATAATAATAAAAATAAGATGCACTCACTAAGATCTTCAAGACCCAATTAGCACACATCCCTCTCCAGACCCGATTACGTTAAATTTCAATCTCTCCCCCCCCCCCGACAACCCCTCCTATACATTTACATCAAAAACTTGCCCAAGCATCGCGCACGTAAATTGCACCTGCAGAATCCCGACGCCGGACGTCGCCTTCCGCGAGCGTCGGAAACACGTACATAGGCGATAGGTAAAGGGACGGCTATGCCGGTTAGATATTTAACTGCTTTTTCAGCGTCTAGAGCGACCTCCCCTCCCTCCCCCCCAGGCCTACAGCAACGTCGGCAATTTATTTCTGGCTCGGTCGAAAGGTTCCTGATAACGAGAAAAACTGCGACGCTTCCCAGCCCCGCGACGACCACGTGCAGCGGAGGACGTCGGCGTCGCGAGAGAAAGTGCACTGCAAGTGCAAAAACGGCGGATAACGTCAGTTAACCAGGATGAATGCAGCCGCGGGATAAATTGGTAACTACGTGCATATACATATATGTATACACCAGACTTATTATCAGGCTGCCTTTCTTTTTTATAATTTCTCTTTCAATTTTTCATCCCTGCATTCATAACGCACGCGATCCCTGCGAAAGACGTCGCGCAAATAACTCCGACGATTTCGTCTCATGAATAATAAATCATTTAAAATACCATCCCATGCCTTCGTAGCTTTTCCATTTACATATATGTATGTCTAAACAGTCAGACTATGTATATACATATGTATATATATTATATATACATATATTATATATTCATTCGAAACAGCTAAGCGGTCTGATTATCCCTGACAGTACCTACTGTAATTTAACCTTGAAAAGGCCTGATCAAATTTGTGTCACGTGACGAATGTGTAGCTGTACGTATGTATGGCTTTCTGCAAGCATTATATATATATATATAGGAGGAACCGACCTTCAGCCGAGTAGCTTTACTCCCTAAGGGGTTGGTAATACGATTTAGACTCCAGGCTTGTGTCGCGACGCTTGTTACCCTGGTAAAATTTCCGCGCGAGGGGCGGAACGCGACGTCGGGAAGTACGACGACGCTCGTTGCGGTTCCGTCGTTGACGGACTCCTAAGCGTCTGAAATATGACGCTCAGCCGCAGGACGGATCCTCTTACTTTTTCACCGGAGTCTCCTTTCTCCCTCCCGATTCGCCGTTGTCGCTCATCGTAACCGCCGCTTTTATTCCCCGTACCCGGCGCTCTGCCATTTCGAGGAAATCCCGGCGGCGTCGCGACGACAGATGATCATCCGACAAAATTAATACAAACGTCGCAATAATGCGACGCACTCTGTTATCGTCGCACCTGCCGTTTGCGGATAAAATTCTTGTTCGGAGTGAAGCCCCCCCCCCTATCTGCCCCCCCGCCCCTCCAGTCATCCCCCCTCTCTCTCTGCTTCTCCAAAATGACGATACCCACAGCGGGACAAACTACCGCTCGTATTTCACGATTTCCATATTCCACCTAATGGACTGAGAGGAACGGGAACTTGTTGCCAGAGCAGCGAAAACTCCGGCTCGAACGAAATGCCGGAACGATATTTCATTGGGTTTAAGTAAAATCGGATGGAATTTTTTTTTTCTTTTTTTTTACGACAATGACGTCACTCGAGAGAGATAAGGGAAACCGGTGAATCTGGATATTTTTATGGTGACGACGTCGTTTGGAATTTTTTCTGACTATTATGTGTATACAGGATAATTTGGTCCCCCTCCCCCAAGCTTGTACTTTGTTTTCTTTTTTTAGCTTTTAGGTCAAAACTCGAACCAAGTTCCAAAATCAAAATTCGAGGAAAGTTCGGTCGTTAAGGAGGGATACTGCGTATTCGGCATTTCAAAGGGGTCCTTATCATTCCCTCCCCTCTTCTGGATCTTCCCCTCTCCTGCTGCATCGCGATTGGTTAGTTCGGCTCTGTGAATAAAAATCGGTAAAGATTCAGACGGAGTAATAAAAATTCTTATCGCGCCTTGGACTCTCCTCCTTGTCTTTCTGTCGGGTCACGTTATCGCTCTCGCTCGCTCGCTCCTTCACTTTCGTTCTCCGGCTTGCTGCTAATTAGCCGCGATGATTAATAGCGGCTAAAGATTGTCAACTTTTCTCGGAGCTTCGTTATCGCGGCTTACAGCTCATTCCCTGTTGCCGTCATTGACTAATTTTTCACCGACTCCCGCACTGGCGAATCTCCATCCGATCGTCGGTTTTATATACAGGGTGTCGTCGCTCGTTTCGATCTCGTTTGCTTGCGTCAATTTTTTTTTTCATTCGTTTCTATAGAAACACAAAGTTATTCGTTTCGCAACACCACGCTTTTTCCTGCATCCACGTAAATTTCACGTTCGATCGCTACGATTTCCTGGAAATCGTATCGGCCGGATAATTCGTTCCGAGTATTTTGTATCTCGTGCCAGGACGATGGGACCTGAGGCGAAAATGAAGTTCGAAGCGAAGCGAAAGACAAAGGAGACTGTTTTCCTGACGCGATTACGTAACCATGGCGACACCGTCGGACGAGAACGCGGAACGTTCGACGCCCAACGATATTTCCAATATTTGCATGGGAATTCGAGACACGCGGAGCAATGAGTTTCGCGCGGGCACCGCCAGGTGGCCACTGAGACTGAGTGAGATCAACCCAGAACCCGAGTCCCGAAACGGGAGACAGAATAAGAAATTTTCGAAGTTCCACAAATTTTTCAAAATACAATCCCGACCGCGAATCGCGCATAAAATTTATTTCGAAAAAGTTCTTACGAAAGTTTTCAAATTTTTCTACCAGCCACGAACAAACTATCCCTTCTGCGTTTAATTTTACGTAGCTTCGTGCGTCCCGCTCGTGTCGAAGCTGCACTTATATACCTTCGCTCCATTTTCACGGGGAACACTTGTCGTTATCGCGAAGCCGTTATTGCTAACAAGGTATATCTCGTACGTGCCCGCAACGCCGTATCTATTCGTTGCAACGTTGTTCCCAGGTTGTCCTGCCATTTCGCACGCTAGTTCCGCGCAGTGACGTGCACCGCGCTATTTCCGCCTCGACCGAAGTTCATTTGCATTGCAAACCAACCTCGCTGCCCGCGACGCTCTCTCGATCCCAGCTGCATCTGTTACCTATCTGGCATCTCTGCTTACGATCTCCTATCTGTCCCTCTCTCCCCCCCTCTCCACCCTCTCTCTCTCTCTCTCTCTCTCTCTCTCTCTCTCTCTCTCTCTCTCTCTCTTTTACCGACCCTCGCACGAACCGATCTGAAATTCGAATAGTGGAAACGAGCTTTCCCGTTTACGAGAGTAGACCATAGTCCCTAACGAACCTGTGCGCCATCAAAATTGCTTCTACGTACCTGTTCGCTGCCGACGCTCTCTCGTTATAGATTTACCAACTTGATTAGTCCTAAATTGCAAAAAAGGCATCGCGAGTCCAAACACTCGCGTTTACATTCAATATAAAATATTAAATTTCTAATCAATCGATACTACGACGTATCTGTTTCTATGTGTATGGATTTATTATTATTATTATTATTATTATTATTATTAGTCTCCAATGCATTCTTCATCTATACGGTCGGTAAAGGAATCACCTACCTTATCCATAAGCTGCCGAACGATCCCATTCCATTCTCCGGTCTCGTAATCGTAAACGCCGTACTTGCCGTCCGGTACCATTTCGATTCTGTAGGTAAAGCCGACCATATGTGCGATCTCCTTCAGAAGGTCGATGCAGAATCCCTCGTAACGTGCATTTCCGGTGAAGTTTCCTTTGCTCCTGAGCATCACGTAAGGCTGCTCCTACGGGATACGTCACAAGCAAGTCTAGCATACGGGAAATCGTGGGAGCCGATGTTAAACCAATAAGGATCGGGGCCTTTGTACACTGTACATATATACGTATATGTATACTTGCATATGTCGAGACAAATTAATCCTTACGTTTTCATATACTTCTCTCTCTCTCTCTATATATATATATATACATATATATGTGTTTGTGTGTATATATATAGATATATATATGTACACACTAATCGATTAAAATGTTCATTCAATTTTCCCAAGGCTTTATACGTCCTTCCTGCGTCCCGCCAGTAACGTTATTGGCGTCCCGTCTTCCTTGGTTAATACCGGCGTCTCGTTCATACACACGGCCCGATAGACGTGAATACGACGGCACGCGTCGCGACGGCTTACCTGGTAGTCCTAATGGCTATTTACAGAGTTTCGATATTCTATGAGACACGAATCGCGTGAAAGCAACCTAGTCGCTCGTCGATAACCCGTTAAAACGGATTACGCGACGTCGACGACGTCGACGTCGTTATAGTACGCGATATCCCTTAGGGGACAAAGTTACTTGGGCTAAGACGCGCGTCTGCTCTGCAACCAGCTGAATTCCTATGGGAATTCATTTATAGGATACATATTTATAGGATACTGCTACGTCCTGTTATCGTCGTGTTTATCAGGATACGCTTCGATTCGTTAAGACGGCCTTTTAAGTTTCCTCTTGTCCGTTTAATCCAACTGCGAGGAGAGGCGTCGCGACGCTAATTTTACGCAGGACGGGAACGACCGATACTTTTAATCGTTATTGACTATAGAAACTTTTATTGACGACAGACGCTTTTTAAACGGACTGACGGTAATAAATATTAAATGATTTTTAATCGCGATTAATTAGGCTAATTAATATTTTTTTTTTTCCTTGGGGTATACCTATATCGAGGGAATTATACTCGCACTATATATAGATATACAATTTGTTGATTAAACTTTGTACTTGCTAGATACTTTGCGTACACAGGGATACGTATGTGTATAGTGTGTGTACAGTGATCGTTTTAATCAGAAATGTACATATGAAAATACGGTATGGTTATTTAGGTACTTTACAGTGCACATAAGACGGATAGGTACAGTTTGGTTATGTATTTTGGTAAAGTACTAAGGGCAGATACTATAGGAATTTACTACTGTGTCTGATTACGTGATACGAAATGGATCTCTACCGATACGCTGATAAGGGGTCGATTATAGTATTTTTGATAGGGGCTCTGATAATTTCGATAGGTAAAGATGAGGAAAAATCAAAACAAACCAAATCATACATGTCGCATGAGCTCTTTGACGATGCCGTTCCATTCGCCGGTTTCCGGATCGCGTGCGCCGTACTTCCGGTCCGGGACAAGTTCCAGACGGTACGAGAATCCGACCTCCCTTGCGACGACCTCGAGGAGGTCAACGCAAAAACCGTAAAAGCGTGAATTCCCTGTGTAGTTCTTTTCGTAGTGCATCATCACGTACGGCATCTCCTGCTCGGAATTTTAATTAATTTATGGGACGATTGGCTTGGCAGTGTATATGCTTACACGTGTGTGTAATTCTCGAGTGATCGATGCGTGATCGAACTATTTGATTAATTTGGGGATCGAGAGATGAATTGGCCAATGGATAATGGTGCGAGGTAGTGATGGGGAATTGCAATGAGTCGCGGCGGCAACGCGCGCTACGCGTTAATGAAGCTCGATTACATTCGAATGGCGAATGCGGACGACTCGTTTTTGGATAATCGGGACTGAATTCCCAAATTAATTTGAATCCTGGTGCGGAATTGTTCGACGTTGCCGGGCGGGCGAGTAGTGGCTTAACGAGGGGCTGGATAAACTCTCGTGGCCGCGAATTCTCCCTTTCGAAATTCCCTGTTGCAAAGTGCGAATGAATCGGATGCAGAATGACGAGTAATAGGGGCAGTGGTAGAAGTAGGGGCGGGGGGGGGGGAGTGGAAATAATAATGGCGATAGTGTAATAGTGGCGGGGGGGGGGGGCAGGAAGTGGCGTATGAATAAATCTGAATCACTCGATAATCCGACGAGATGGGAAAAAAGGATTTGGGTTTAAAAAGTATGGCTTGAGAAATTTTATCTGTGTTAAATTAAAGTTTGACAAATATGCATTTTTTTTTAGGGTGAATATTTTATTGCCTGCCGATTTATCAATGCTGCTTCTTGTTGGTGGCTAAGAGAATGTTTTAGTGTTGGGGTTGATTACCGGAAAAAAAAAAAAAAAAAAAGTTAGAAATTTGAAATAATTTTATTTTTAGGTATTTTTGTACGTGGCTCTCGGTGAAAGTGTAATTGGGTTAGCAGGGCTGATTTCAAGGTCGAATATTGGCTGCGGTGCTATGGGAAAATGGATCGGCTGTTTTCTTAGGGGATTTTTTTTTTAGCAAAATAACATCATTTTCACTTATGAATATTTATCCGTGGATTTTTTTGAGTTTGAACTGATTGATCGATGGGTTAGATTAGTTATGGAATATTTTTATTTGACGAACTTTTAATTTTTATAGTTTTAATATAAATCTAAAATTTGAATGTGTAAACTATTATTTAAGAAACTTTGAAGGTGTTCAGAAAACCATAAAAAAATTTAATTCTCATTGATGTCAGTCACTTAAACGAAGCCTGTTGAATTTTCACGTAAAACTTGCAACAAAAATGCAAAATTATGCCAGTAAAAAAAAGTTTAATTTTGCATGAATGTACGGAATTCGTATTGTATCGTACGTGCCTATAATGTATGTAGAAAAAATTGATAATTTCAGGAAAAAAAAAAGATGATGCACCGTGGCACTGGAGAAAATCTAAAAGTCCAACGAGATTTCGTGCAGGACATTTTTCTACGGCGTTCGTTTGTTTTTTTTTTTTTTTTTGGAAAGAACAATGCGAAGGACACGAGCGCATGTCGCGCGCAACGAAAATATTCCATCAACCGAAGAAAAAGCGTAATTTCCTACTGAAATGGGGAACCGAGAACCCAGACACGGTACGACGCGGAAGTGTATAAAGAGAAATATAATTTACGTCAAATTGGAAATACGAAAAAGCGTCTGTTAAAAAAGCAATATAAAGGCCAACAATTTATTTGGCTGGATAAATTATATTATTTTGAAACAAAAAGATAATCCAATAAACTTTTCCTTTATAACGTTAACGGTTACTTCAAAGTTTATGACTTGAACCCCGTAAACGAGGTCAGGTCAAAGGTCAACTCAATGCGTATACCCTATTGCGCTTTATAATAACGATTGTCAGATTCGATTGTGCAAAATTGATCGCCTATACTTCTTCCACCTTCTAGTAAATTTTTTTTTCTACAGTTCGACTCACGTTCACTTACCAGGATTGTGATGACGACCAAAGTCACGTTGACATCTCCCGGCTCAAAGAAAGCTGCCGTATCCGTGACATTGACACCGGCGTCTGGACGCCATTCTCCCACCTGGGAAGAAATATGAAAATTCCAAAATTTTTTTTTTTTTTTGAATTTCAAGTGTATTTAACCTCTGAAGATTCTCTTACCTTAACCAGAGAGTGCTGCTTCAGTTTGAGTAAATCCAGTTTAAATTGTATCCTTCTGCCTTCCTTAAATTCGATCGGTCCAGAAATACCTTTCATCTCGACCTAAAGCAAATAAAAAGATCCTAGGGTTATTCGATCTGTGCCCAAGTATTTTTGAAAATCCCAAAAATTAAAAAAAAAAAAAATGTTTTCCGAGGCTGGACAAGTTTCGGCCTCCGTTCTCAGACGACATTTAATCCTAAAGTTCACTGGACCCTGAATTGTCCTTCAGGATTCTGCACCCCGTTATCATTCAAGCAACCCTTACTCGGCAAAGAGATAGAATAAGAAGAAAGGCCTAATGTAATCTGAGAACCCCAGCTTGATAATAACCCTCGTGAAGAAAAATGGCGAATGACCACATGATCGTCAGATGGCGACACCGTAGAAGTCGGCTAATAAAATCAGACATAAAGTCCTTATAAGGTCCTTAATGGAATTAGAGTAGCGAAGGAAGCGATCGTATCCCAATAATGTCGGAATAAAGTGTCCAGAGAAAAGAAATGGATATCGATATCGAATAAAATTTTTTTTATCCTTATCGGGTTGGTAAGCTGTATCGCGCATCGAGCGACTACGGGGCTCCTCATAAATACGTATATCTCGTGGCTGCCAAGAAGAAAGAAGAAGCCGTGTTATTCTGCGTTTACGAGCGTTCGCTGCTTATTCCCCAGGACGACAGGAAAGTAGCGAGAGGTGGGAATAAAATTTGATAAAGATAAGACGACGCGCGAGAGAGATGAGAAATACGGGGATATCGAAAAAAAGAGGAGGGAAAAAAAATGGTATGAAAAAAAAAATAGGGTAGCGAAAGATGATGAGATCGGGTGGGGATGGTTTTGCCGACAGCTCGTATATTTTGCTGGTAATTGCCGTGCGAATGAGACTTCAGTAAAAGGAACCGGAAGTAGAGAAGAGACGAGACGAATCAGTCCGACCTGAAAATCCGACCTCGTATACGCGCGTGACCTGACGATATCCTGGGACCACCTTGAAAGTATCTTAATTCGAGCCATCTGGGTTTTTTGATAAGAAAAAATTTTTTTTGGGGAAATTTTTCATTTATTAAAGTGGCAAACTTTGACTTCCGGTTTGTATAGTATCTTTATCGACAGTACATAGTGAGATTGTAAAAAATCAGAATTTTGTCCAGGCTTTTGAATTTTTGTTTAAATTATATTTTATCTTCCTTATCAGTGCTCTCGCTTTTTATCGCTCACTCTTGTTAGCTTTGTCCTTTGATTATTTTCCAATTTTTTTTTTTTTTTTTTATTTGGCCACCAATCGATAAGCGCCCTGCCCCTCTCTTTCTACCGTCGGAGTAAATCCACCTCGTAATTTCGCACGTGGCCATTCGGGCCGATTCTCACGCGACAAAAGAGAATTTAGCACGGATTCCAGTTTGATACCAGAGACAGCATCCAGGTGGCAGCACGGTCGTAATTTGTTATTACGAGAGCTCCGCCTTCGCGAAGTCTTTTGCGAGCGGCCAAGGATTACCTAACGTTTCTCTACTGGTGCGCGAAAGGAAATGTGAGAACGTGACTTAAAATCTTCACATCGTCCGTCCTCCTCGCTTTTTCTCAGCTCCTCATACACGTGTCTCTTTTCTTTATAATGTCTTACGGGCTTCCTGGATTTAGCCAAAAAGTTGCAGAGCGTGACAACGGCTTCGACCATGAATTTTACGGGCATAAACCTTCACGGGCCACTTCATCCGGAAGCGGACAGCTAGTTGGCCGGAAGCGTGTGAAAAAAAAAGTTATTAAAAAAAATTGTAAAAACGAGAGAAATAAAATGTACTCGAACGAAAAATGAAATACGGCGGACAAGCCAATATTTTCTGGGAAAATTGAGAAATCTATGAGAACTACAAAATAGTAAACCACTGTACACGTATATATATACGCCGTACGATACCATCAGACCGAAGAGTTAAAATAAAAGGGATCCCGGTTCAGTCTGGGTCATTCGATCGAAACTTGCACACCTGTCACTAATTGCCTAATTAATTTACGATGGGAAATTCGTGTTACTGCCAATTAATCAATGAAACAGCCAAAATATTACGCCAAGCAATAAAGTATATCGTTTTCAAAAATTGCGGCTGGGAGGAGCGCGGTCCAATTTTTTTAAAGTCGTCCGCTCGACCTTTGACCTTTGGATTCGTTTGACAAAATACATACATAGGTATACATACATAGGTATACCCTCGAATGAAGATCCTCGTACAAATAGAATTTGGGATTACAGCTGGGATAATAAATTAAGAAGATGCTACCAGTGACAGCTGTATAATCCCAGTGGCAAGTAGTATGACGTCACGAAGTTCAAGAGAGTCTGCAAGACTAGATTGCGGTACGAGGAGAAAACTTGCCGGTATAAAGTTAAGCCGAAAAGCTCGCAGCGGTCACGAGCGCGCTTTAACTCAGTCGATGTAAACGGGGCTTTAAAAATGTCGCTCCCGTGAAGACAAAGGACTCGCTCCGAGATACGCGACAGAACTGCGAAAGTATCTCAAAAAAAAAGAATGGCTACCAAGTCATTTCTCTGTGTAAAAACTTGTTTATTCACCGTAAACCTAACAATTATTCATTTTCAAGTTTCTCATCGTACTCCACATACGATGAGAATATTTTTCAAAATATTTTTGGAATTTCAATTTTAAATTTAATTTAGCCGTTCGACCCGATCGATTCTACGTTCAATTATTAGATTAAAATGTCACGTGACAGGAACATAAACTCGCCCAAAGGATTTAGCAAATGTCCATTAACTAGTCGGCGCTCGAGCTTAATTACACAGGGATTCTCAGGAGATTCTCAGGTGGCTTAACGGCTATGACATTTGACCCAGCAATGATAATAGATATGAACTTAACCACAGTTTCTGGCAGTATGACGTTTAAGGTCCATTGATTCGTGAGATTCGAAAATCTTAATGACAATCGTCGATCGTCAATGAGTATTTTGAATATCAGCTACAGGTATTCTGCCTATATGTATTTTCGCCTGAATTTATTCTCATGCTTATCATACAAGTAGCCAGCCTATTTACGATTTTCGATTTGCAATGCTAATGACGTGCGAGCCGCTTAGACGTCGTTTGAAAAACTGCCAGACAGCCCTTTCCGCCCGGGAAAACCTTACGAGATCCCAGCAACCCGCAAACAATATGAAATCCGAGATAGCGCGACGGCCTATGAAATTTTCAAAGGACGTCGCGACGTTCGCGCAACATGGCGACACATTAATTCGCGCAGCGAATTTTCGTTCAGAAAATCTATCACGAAGAACCTGGCCGGCATACGAAGTCGGCGGTATGCAGAAACCACGTGACCTATCATGCACAGGGTGTCTCGAAAGTAATCGACCTTCCCATACGTCGTGCAGGGGATAGAAGCGCGTGGGAAAATATTTCCAAAAAAAAAAAAAATTTTAAGAAAGATAAAAATCGCGACTCTTCACGAGAGGTAAAAGAAAAAATCTTTCCAAAGTCGTACCGGAACCATTCGAATAATCTTTATCGCAAAACGCACCGTAAAGTTCAATTTCGCCAGGCGCTCATCCAAAACATTGCATTCCCCGGTCACGGGATCTGATTCGGGCCGTATTAAAGGGCGCCCGGTACAATTTTATGCCATTTGACTGCGGCGACCACCGGGCTGCATGACTGCGCCAGATTCGCGAGCCCCGGCGTGGCTTCCGGTGAAGTCGCGCGAAACGTGCGAATCTTTTTTTTTTTTTTTTTTTGTTAGCAGTACCTACATATATTCGCGCACACGTACGCGTGAAAGGTACCGCGAGCGAATTCGGACATTTTGCGACAGCGGGTTCATTAATGTCCGACTAATGAATGAGAAGGTGCGAGATTCGCTTTCCCACTATCCATACCAACCCCTATCTGCAATCCACCCCTATATACTGTAATACATATAACGCTGGTAGACTAACGGACATACATAGAGAAATTGAGAGAGAGAGAGAGAGTTACCCTTCTGTTTATATACATATCTATATGTGTGTATATATATATATATACTCATATACCATATATAATATATATATATTATATATATATATATATAGTTAGTAAATTTATCGAACTTCATATTCGAGACTGCGGTATGCCGAGACGCGCGCTACGGAATTCCACGTTTCTTGCCCACCGGCTGCAAATATGTGGCCTCTGCTCGATTAGAAGGACGATATTGGAATCTGCCTTCTATGCCATTAAATTAATAGTTATGCACTGAGTACTCTTCGGGTTGTATAATGCCAGGAGTTGCGTCGTCCTTGCCGTTGCTATACTCGAGTGTCGTACACGGGGAAACACGTACACGTGGATAATCGAGGGGCTCTTTCATGTAGGGGAATTGCCTGATTACTCAATATTGCCCTAATAATATCGTTAGCTTCAAGTAATTAGTTCTATGGTGTTTCGAGGATTAGTACCGGTTTACAGAGTAAATTCGATCAGGGTATAGGGGGTGCAGATTATTGATTATCGTGAAGGTGGAAGAAGGGGGGTAGGTAAATGCTGTTGTATATATATATATATCATGTACGAAATTAAATTTGTATTAATTAATAAATTAATTAAAATTTTTCATAAAAATTCTGATAGACAAACCTTCGAGTTCAAAGGGCGCTCGTTCGAGGGGCTGCTTTTAATTCTTTTCGATTCGCTAATTCATTTATTCTTGATTTATGGCTTTTCGGAGGAAGGAGGGTGAGTACGGAAGGAGAGAGAACGAAATTCTTAAATTTTTAAATTGCTGCTCGAATCTTTGACTTTCTTTGAGGAGAGAAATGATTTTTTTTAAAAACTTTTGACTATGGTATCGAAGTTACTGGCGTAAGGGGTTCCTTCGATTTTTTTGATTTTTTTTTTCTATTTGTCGAGGGACATCGATTAGGTGGACAATCGTAAATTTATTGATAACGATATAGGTATATATTTTTGGTATGATTAAAAAAGATTTGCTCCTTCTTTGAATTTTTTATCCGTTTACCCTGTGTTCCTCGGTCGTTAATGTTATCGTGAATGGTCGAGCGTTAGCAGTGATAACAGATAACGGGTAGTATACATAGACACGTTCGCAAATGCATTGGTCGTATATCCAAGCAAATTGATATCATATGCATATGGCAATGCATTATAGTGCAGCGACGCATCAGGTTAATTTTGATCCGGGCCTTCTGGTCCGTTGCGAGCCTGGATGATTTTTCTGTCCGAACAAATTTTTTTTTTTTTTGATTAATTCTCGTATGCCTGCCACAGGGAAAGTTATTTGTTTCTTTCTTAACAAGTTGATTTTGAAAATTGGACAGTCAGTCAATTGGTCAGCCGGGGGTTGTTCGGCTGTTTCGCATATGGGGCGAAGGAACGTATGTTAAATGGAAAAACGTTCACGTAACAAATTTTCAGGATAAATCTGTCGGATTGGTCGGGCGTGACAGGACAGGGGTTCGTAAAGGGGATGAGAGGGGGTCGAAATAAAATAGGGGATGAATAAAAAAAAGGAAGAATCGTATTGTAGGTGAAAATTCGGTTAAGAAAAATGACAAGTCAAACGGGCTGAACGAGGGCAAATATTCATTGAGGTGAAACATGGTTGAGGGAGATTTTGAGGTTTTTCAAAATTTATTGATTCGGCGGGAAGAAAGGACGTCCGATGCGAATACAAGTTCGGAATTCGATAGGGGTTGAAGTCAGGAGGTTTCGAGAACCGCAGCTTCGAGATGGGTGAAAAAAAGGGGTGGAAATGGTTCGAACTGGTGGAGGGGGAGGGGAAGTATGACGTCACAAAAGGATTTGTGGTTCTGTCAGTGACGGGTTCGGTACAGTTTTTCATGGTATTAAACAATTTAACCCTCTGAATTTTTATTCACTCTCCGTCCTACGTACGATCCAAAAATTCAACATATATATATATGTATATATATTGTATGTATATCAAATCTACTTCATCCACGTTCTGCATCTGTGTTTGTTTTTTTTATGTCAATTCTGTCCCTCGTCGAACCTATAATTCGCGCACGTGCGCTGATTGAAATTTATAGAAACGCGTGTCCGACGATCAGCACGTTCGTTTTTATCTGTCAGTCGGGCTTGAGGGCGACTGTTAAGGAAGAGGAGTTGGTAGGGAGGGAATAGGAGGAATGTGAACCGAATGCGTTAATCAACTGTGAGCAGTATCTTACGACGATTGAGGGTTTCCGAAAATTCTACCAATTTGACGGGATCCTATTTATCGGGAGATGGGATAAGAGAAAAATTTTGAGTATGTATGAAAATTTTTATTTTTTTATTTACGAAAGCACGTTCCGTCCAAGTTTCGTTAAATCTCGAAAAGAAAATCGTTTATAATTTTTATATTTTGGTTAAACCTAGTGACATTATTTTCCGCGGTCCTTGTACCTTTTTTTTTTTTTGAAAATGCAAAAAAAAAAGGGACAGGTCTGGCTCAGCTCCGACATCACTCAAGCACGATAAACCGAACGGGCAATCGTTAATTTTGTTCTGACAGGTAATCGGTTCCTTTTTCGAAAAAGTGAACTTCGCTTTTGCAGCGATAATGAGGTTAACAAATGTCACGCGGGGAGAGCGTAAAAACTGAAGGGGTGAGAAGTATAAAAAGGAGGAAGATTTATGGAAAAAAAAAATAAATGAAGGGATAAAGCTACTGACCGTTGAAAGAAAATGCAAAGAAAAAAGCTCACCGAGTTGATGTAGTTTATTAGAGAGAGTCCACCGTCCCAGGGGTGCTCGAGTTCGCAGGAGAGATTGGCAGGCCTGAGTGCGTGTGATTGTTCGAGGGTTCTAAGGCCGACAGCGAATACCTGCACGCTGTCGTACATGAGGGCTGATTCTGCCTGAAAGAAAAAAATTTTGAAAAATATACACGGTGTATTATTGTTCGTAATTTGAAAAACACGTATATTCGTCTCAAGGATTTATTCGTGGGAAAATACGTCGTTCTCTGATCTCTGAAGTCCGGTGCGACGGAAGTGCCACTTATTTTTAACGAATATTCCGAAAGACCCTCTTCCTACGGCACTGGAGGCGCCTCAGGGGCGAACTAAGAAAACCGTGAAATAACAAAAAACTGAGGTGAACAAATGATGAGGACGGCGAAAGCGCGTAAAAGGAAGAAACAAATGAAAGAGAAAGAGAGAGAAACGTGAGTTTAGAAAATGGCAAAATGATCCAAGACACAGAAAAGTTCTGCCAATCGCTGAACAAAATTAGACAAAAACATTTTCTCTCTATTTACCACGTATTTCCGTATTTTATCAAAAAGGCTCGCGAGACACCCTGCCTGAAAGGGTGTATATTAAAATACATCCCCTGTACCAATTCCCATCATCCACCCTTCGAAAATCTTCCTTATTCTCATTCATAAGATAAACCGTATTATCCGTGAAAAATGTGTGTTAAAATAAAAAAAAAATAAAAATAATATTTTCATTCTTATCACGTCTCGATTGAAAATCTTATCACACTCTGTGATTGCTCTAGCGTCACATGGAACTCGTGGCCGATAGATAGACAAATATTCCTCCTGGTTATAAGGTTCGATAGGCATGTGACGTCACGGTGGCGCTAGGCGTCCCGACGCCACGCAACGTAACGTAACGTATTTATGAGCAAACACCTACTGGCATTGCGAATTTCCCATATTTGCAGGACAAACACAGGATCAGAAACTTGGCGGAGTGGCGCACGCGGTTTATTTGTTTGGCAACAACAGGACTAAGCTCCAGTTCGTGTAGAGACGGTTGGTAACCCTGCGCATACGATGCCAGCATAAATTTCATCATGGGAATTTATCAAGTTCACAACTATGTACAGACCAGACTCTATATATACTATGTATGTATATATTACATATATGTATATATTACATATATGTATATACTACATATATGTATATACACACACACCTAACATATATCAGTGATAATTTTCATCAGCCACCAAGGATCCTCGCTGTGTCGCTCGTAAAATTTATTTAATTATCTACCACGGGTACCCACACGCTGTTCAACCGCCGTTTTCACGGGTGAATTCCGCGTTTTCCTCTGTGGCTAAACTTCTGACGCAACCGGAAGTGTCGACTTGGCGCCCCGTCCTCGTCGCTCTTTAATTCGTTCACGGATAAATTTGCAATCGGCAAACAAAATTGCTTTATGTTTTCTCAATCTCCTTCCGACCAGCCTTCAGCTTGCCTTTTTTCATTACAAACTTCATGTATCGGTGCTGCTGTAAATTTCCTGAATTCCAGGGGGAGAGAAAAAAAAAAGAAATAACGCTTCCGGGATACTTTCATTCGGCGTTCCGCACGTGGCTATCCCTGCTTTCTCGTATTTTTTTCCGAAATTCGACTCTCTTCTAATTCCGTGGAATGACCGAGAGACGCGTAAACATGTTTACTGGATAAGTTTTATATTATTTTTTATACCCCCACGACACCCATGTAAAATTTTTTTTTTCCGAAGAAAAAAATTTTGACCTATATTCATTTCACGGGATTTTTCGTTCACGTCGAGAGGGACGTCGCGTATCTAATTCTTCTTTAACGTTGGCAATTGTTCACCGACACCTTATCGAGGTCTTTGTCCAATTGAAACTGTTGGTAGATTAAAATGTCTTTTGTCGAATTCGACAAGACGAGAATCCCAAATGGGAAGTAATGCGCGCGCTGGAAATTCTTGGCTAAATTAATGAGTGGTTTTAATTAGTTTCAGTCCCGTTGCGGTGAGAAATTGCTGGCTGGAAGACACGTATCTCATTTAACTCGGTAACACGTAGTGCGTCGCGACTCACACAGGTAGCTGCTCCGTCGGGACGCCGTTTTGAGAAGACGTCGGAGTCTCCGTTTGGAAATCACTTGTGCTTTAAAGAAAATCAAAAGAGAGACTATGAAAAAGTTTGAAAAAAGAATTCTAAACGGCGAACGCGTAATTTCTGCTTACGTTTAAATTTTATGGAAATTTTTTTTCTAAAGTTTCAAAAACGACTTCAAAAAATTCAAATAGCAAAAAAATGAACAAAATTCTTTCGTTATCGCTTGGCGTATCCATTCTTGAAACAATGGGACACGTTAACGCAAGTAAAATCAAAATATTATTTAAGAGGGCAAAAAAAAAGAATTTTGAGACGGCTAACTACAATTTACTTGAAAAAAAAATGTTTTCATTATTGAATCTCATATATATAAATGACACCTCGTATATAAGACGGGTGGGCCAAAAGAAAAATCAGATGAAAGTCCCAAAGCCGTCATTTACATCGATATGAATAATACAAAGTGGTCTTTTGACAGGGTGCGCCATTCCCCCAGATTAATTACTCTCGGTTCCGAAGCGTAAAATTGCACGGCAAGACGGCATCGGCGACGAGTTTCTGTAAGGAATCGTTTAAGCAAAGTTTCACGTAGCGTCGCGACGCGATCGAAGGCATCTTCGAAACTGGTTGCCGAGTACACGAAGAGAAGATACAGCTAGTAACGAATAAAGCCCGAGGCTATAAAAGGATGTAGGTACAAAGGCGATATTAAATTAAGGAGAATAAAGCAAACAGTTGGCTGTACCCGGTAGAGTCCGAAAGAACGAAGTAAAATTTTCGAGCGCAAAGATAAAAATATTTAATATTAAAAAAAAAAAAAAAAAAAACAAAGAGAGAGAATTTACTTCACAATAGCAAAGTTCCGCAGGATTGCGCCGCAGGGTTGCCAATCTGAATTCCCGCTGCGAACCAGCGAATTTTCAACAAGCGCAGATGCACAAGTGCGAACGTAGCTGCTGCGGATGCGTCTGCACGTGTGAATACGGCGGCGTAAGAGACGGCAGGGATTCGGTTAGATGCTAAAAGGTGGATGAGAAGCAGACGGAGAAGCCGAGTGGCGCGAACGTGTCTCGAATGATTCGTAATAATGCGTCGGGTTCTTCGGGTTTGACAATAGTCTCGGCCGTCTCGGCTGCGGAATGGTGCGCGACGCTGCCGATAGATGGCGACGCCAGCTGATGGTACGTGACGACAGCTGATGGTGCTGCTTGGCGAATGGTATCGACATCTCGCATCGAAACGACAATGACGTCTTGGATTTTGATTCGGCGGTTCGAACGAAGGGATGAGGCTGCGGGTGGTGAGGAAAATTGAAGAAAGGAAGAAGAAAGTCGTATCGATGGCTCTCGCGTGGTCTTGTAAAACGAATGTCTCTTGGCGTGCAGAATTCGTTATGGATGTGCGTTCGTAAATGATAACGGCGGCTCATGACTTTCTTCAAAGTTACCAAAGGACGTAGGACGGCGGTTAGGATATCCCGTGTCAAATAAAAAATTAAAAAAAAAAAAGTACAGGGAATATCCCTTCGAGTGCGAGATAGTCTGATTTATGGCGCAAATAGCAGAGGTTATCCGGCGCCGTTGGAAATTCAGTGATTCATTGGTGCTGGCGAAAACTCCTGGTGCTGTGCCTCGTTTATGGCGCGATAGTGTAACGGTCGTCGCGACGTCGGACGCCTACGGAAAACTTGACATTGCGGAAGGGATCGTGTCTCTGAGTTAGATTTTAGGAAGCTGTGTGTGAGAGAGAGAGAGAGATAGAGAATGGCGGTTAACTGCGAGTGGAAGGAGAACGGAGTCGGAAACGAAGAAAAACAAAGAATCGGACGAAAAGGAAGTAAAGAATGGCGGACGGTAGTGAAGCTACTGGGGTGAGTTAGTGGGTTAGCTTTGCTATGGTGGATTTTAAGGAAGTTCCTTAACGTATATACCGGGTGGTGACTCCGTCGGACCAAGACTCGGCTGTGACTCTATCGGTTCGATAAATTAGTTCGCTGGTTAGGGAAAAGTGAAAAACCTTTCCCGTTCAAAGACTCGGGGAAACTTTCTGAAAAATTTGTATGCAACCGGTGCTTTCTCCTTCTCCTTGTAACAATCCTCCGGCTTTCTTGTTTCTCTATACCTTTCTCTTTCTCTCGCTCTTTGTTCTTTTCCCTCTCTTGTTACCGGTCTCTTGAACGCCTTTTTTTCTTTTAAACTTCCTGTCGAACCAACACTCGTCCTCTCGATCCTTTTTTGCTTTTTCCTCTATCAGATTCAAGGTGAGACGCGGACTTACTTTTTCTTTTCTTTTTTTCTTTTTTACATTATATCTCACGTTCTTTATTTTCTCACTCCTTTAACTCACCGATCCTGTTGTTGTCCGTATTGCTGACTTCTATCAGCGATACTACCACTCTCGCGCGATTACTCCTGATTCCGTTGCCTCGACTCTTTCTAGCGAGAGTTTTTTTTCTTCTTCTTTCTTTTATTCTTTAGCTTCTCTCTTGTACTTTTTAGAGAGTAGCGGAGCAGGGCTGATTGTGACCGAGCTTTTTTCATTGCACTACCGTGTTAACTTGCCTCGCTTAATTCGTGACGGTTCGAAGAATAAAAGGACGAGGCGGGGACAAGGGCAAGAGGAACGAGAAGGAAAGAGAAAAGGAGATAAAAGATAACGAAAGAAAACTTGAGGCGGCTGGATAACATCGATGCTTCCGCCGCATTGTCATCCCACGGGATGGCGAATCCTCAGAAGTTACGAGAACTTTCGCTCTACCAAGTTCCTCCTGGACACTGAAGATTTTCGCGGGCGATTATATACGGGACGGTTAGCGTCGCGACGCTTTGTACCATAACGAAACTGTTTTCCGCGCAATCTCATTTTATTTTGTTCTCGTCTTTGTAATTGATGAATTCTCAACTTTATATATATATATATATATATACTCAATACTTTTCGGTTTTGGAACTTGCTTCTGAATTCCATCAAATTGAGGTCTAACCAGCTGATAGGCATAAGATGTATATCTGATTATGATTCTGATATACAGATTTATTGAATTTTGAAATTATTTACTTCCATTGTTCAGTCTTCTGATAAATATTCCATCGGTTGATTACGTTGGAAATGATTTTTTCTTATTCTTCTTCATCCACAATTTAATCCGACACTTCATCCTTTACGTATCTTCCCGAGAGATTGCCGCGCTGCGCAAAAATATAATGCCTTTGAAAGATAAAGAAAAAATTAAACAGACGGCTCGGGCAAAGCAATATCAAATTTCGTGATATTAGATCGTCCCGAAAGATTGCCAGGTTCGATAGGAATTTATTAGGTGGAGAGGAGCATAATTTCATAATTCTCTTAATTGGACAAGTCTTAATTGAAATTCGACATTGAGAAACGAGGCGATACGTTTCCTCGTCGAAATTCGCTTTCGACCTCCGAATGCGATAAAAAAGAATTACGAGGACGGTAATTTAATATCGAAGCAAGAGAAAAGAAAAGAAAAAAAAAACGAAGTGAATAGATACGGACGAGTATCTATAATAAAGTTATAAAATATCTTACGGGCTTTAAAACTTTCTTTATTTCCTTCTTTTTTTCAAAGTCACAGGAAGAAAAGAAAATCCGACATTTTTCCTTTCGGCTTGACGGAATATTTATTCCCTCAAGGCGCGGTGCATTTTGATTCTTTATTCCATCACCAGGGGGACGCAATTACAGGCGGCTACGGCCGCGTTTCCAACAAACCCTCGTGTACAGCGGCAGTCCGGTCGGACTACATATTTGTACTTCGGTATTGTGAATCCGACCAAATAAGGGCGGTGAACAAAGCCTAAGGGGTTATCCGTTTTCATCGTAAAGCGTCCACGCGAGCGCTGCGTGTTGTCGCCGTCGAAAGGGTTGCGGATTGTGGATCCCCTATTATCGTTAATATCCTGTGGTAATATGAGAACGCGAAGTACGGTTTTACCCGGCGACACGCTTAATGGCGACACCCCTTACGGATTTACTTCCTTCTATGTTTTTACGTATGATTTTTCCCTCCGTATTTTCACTCCCCAATTCGCACAATCGTTTATCATGTACATTTATATAAAAATACCAAATGAGAATTGTCAAGCATTTTTAACAGTTGACTTCATTGATAGAGGATGAAATACTTTTTTTTTTTTGGCGCTGCTGTTCCTTAAGCTTCCGGTGCACGCCGGAAATTGCATGATCAGCATTTGAAATTTGCGATATAAAAATATTCTACGTACGTGACGTTCGTAGATACTCTCGTTTGCAGGATTCAATAGGAGATCGAACGCGAACGGTATTTGAATTTCCCGCCAATCTACAGGGGCACAAGATTGCTCGGCTAATTGTTCATTCGTATTCCGACTTGCGAGTCGCGGGTTTAAGAACCGCCGCGTGTAAACGGTGTTAACAAGTTTTTTTTTTTTTTAAATTTTCTCTATTTTCAAAATTTGTTCGAGGGAAAGCACAGGGGTTGCCAAAGTGTATTTTTTTTTAATTCTTCATTTCTAGTTGAGAATCCTGAGAGTTTTTTGCAACGAGGATTTTCCAGTATTTTGCCAGACCAATAAAATAATCATAACCATTGGCTTAAGACTCGGAGACTACGTTTTCACGAACTCCCTGGAATTATTTCTTATTTGCATCAACGACTCAGGTGGATGTTCGCCATTGGTGCGGGACGTGTAAAATGCAAATCTTATGCGTGGCTTCTGCAGACTCGACGTGAACTTCGCGTCGACTTCTTATTTCCTGCTATTCGCATTCGTTGTGGCATTTTTTAAAGATTTTTTTGTATTACCTTTTTCTTTTTTTTCTTGAAATACGGAAAAGTCAACGTGACGCAATCTGCGCTTTGTTTGTCAAAAATAATTTTAGGCATCGTTGCTCCTTTTTGTGTTCCGACGGTGCGGATTGGAATGCCGGTAGCGAAAGGAAAAGATTTTTTTTTTTTTCTAAAATTCTAATTTAAATGGAAATCGCACAATTTTCAAACTACAAAACTTAAGGTTTGTCCTTCTTGTAAACTCACCTGTATGACTCGTGTCTTGTTGAGAATTTTATTTCCCGAAGGCTGAAAACGTTCCATGTCCATGAGGATTCCGCGCACTCCGACATCGTCAGCATCGACCAATCGGAAGGCGGTGATGTTCACGAAATTATATTTGAAGTCCTCGAGGTCAAAGGTTTCTATATCCTGAGAGATAAAATTTAAGAAAAATTTATATAAGTCCATAAATATTGACACCAGAGATTTTTCATCCAGCCAAAGTCAGGAACAGGAGAACAATTAATTAATTAAATACTTACAAAAGTGGTGAAGAGGTAGTGATACTTGTAGTCGTTCATCTGAAGTTGAAGAATCTAAAAATATGAAGATCATTAAAAAAAAAAATACAAAATCGAAAAAAATTTCATCTCAAAAATTGACCTACCGTACGTAAAAAGTGATGCATGTGCTTGGTTTTCGTGTCGACTATTAAATTTCTGATCTCCTTCATTTTTATTTCAGACAAAACCTGCCTGTACGAATCTGGATCAGCCTGTCTCAGATGAACCTCGATGTCCCGTGTCCTCGGAGATCTGACCAGTTCGCGAAGTTTGACCAAACCTGTTGAAAAAAAATTTTTGGATATGCAATTACATTTTTTTTTTTTTTTTCAAAAATTTCACACAAAAAATAGCATCAACTCCGCATTTAACTCATCGACAAGCAGAGTGACTCGTTTCGCTAGTTAAATGGACGGAAACCTGTAAATCGCGGCACCCGATGAAATCAATACTGGCACGCGTCTAAGTAATCAAGGTATCATCTCAACTTGTAGGTCTTCGACGAGGTTCGCCAGTTCGTTCCCCTCCAAGTTTACGCGAAACTCTAAGAGACAGGGTTGAATAAACCCTGGGGGTTAGGGGTGGTTGGGCAGGGCCAGATAGCGAGTCCACCAAGTAAAATCAGTTTGAGTTGACTCGAGTCAACTGGAGTTGCGTAAATAAAGACTCCTGGTGGTTTTATCGCTTTGATGGAAATTCAGCGAAATTATGCTGGGATCCGTATACGAGAATCAACCAGGAGGAAAGGCTTGTTTACGCAAACGTATAAAATATACCAGACGCGTTATATACGTACATGACCATCGTTCCTTTTACACGGCTAAGTTTACTACGTTAATTTAAAAAATTTTTATTTACAGAGTTGTGAGTAATGACTTTTTTTTTTTTTTTTGAATATATGTGAATAATTCAATATGGCGCTTGATTTCGTTCAGATTGAATTTTTTTTTTTAACTACGGAAGCAGTTGGTACTGCAGTGAATGGCTGCTGACGAGGAATCGACAAACTCGCTGATAAATCAATCAAGGACCAGGCAGGATGTTCGAAATATGTGTAAGTTCTGCGATAAAGAAGTGCCTCGGGATAATTGACTGAATAAGCTGTGATTTTGGGAAAAAAAAAAATATTGTCACGGACCAGGGGTAATTTCTCTAGGGAGAAAAAATGTGTCGTATACGTGGTCCTGAGTCAGATAAAGAAGAGCAAGAGACTGGAGGAGTGAAGGCAAAAATAGAAAGGAGACGAGAGAAGATTAAAGCGGTCGAAGTAAATGCAGAAAATGATAAGAAAATTCTACAATTTGAAAAACTGATTGATTAATTTTATATAAAATTTCGATCGCAAACACTTGTATAATGAACGAGCGTTTGATAGCTAGTTTAGCCGTGGTATTTTTGTTCTCGTCGTCCCCTGTACCGGGCTTGCTCCATTTTTATAGTAGCAAGGATATTAATGGGCTCCTTGAGGATCGGACATTTCCCGCGGGAGGGCGCTGGCTTTTCCGGTAAGAGTCCTGGCAAATCAGGATAACGATACCGTAAAGGATCTCAGAATGGAGAGACTCGTAAAGTTCTGCGGTTGGTAATCGAGAGAGCATTGATGTGGCCATTTTTTTTGCCCTTCTTTTTTTTCGTCTCCCTTTTTCCCTTCATCCCTCATACGAGTCTTCGTGAAACTTTTCCGACCCCATGACGTGGATGGTGCCGCCTCTTTACGATTACGATTACCGTACGCAATATCGTGGCGTTAACTTTATTTACGAGGGGTAATTGAAGCCCTGGCAATGTTTTATTATTCCATCCCCCCCCCCCCCCGAATGAGGGGCTGGCAGGAAGCAAGGCTGGGAGAAAAATTGTGCGCGGATACGTAGATGCTCTCGTGGCTGTTAAGTCGCCTGTCTTTTCCGCAGCCTCCGTAAGAATTGGTACTCGGATACAGGAGGGGATGAAATCTTTAGGAGATTGTCCCTCGGGAATACGCGTTGTAAGGGCGACGATGAAAATCCAGAGGATGGGATTTAGGCTGGCTCGCGTTGATTTAAGTTTTAAAATGCCGCCTTATCCCATCTCAGGCATAATCAGGGATGCTGGGAGGGATGAGATCCTGGGCGACGGACAAATCGAAAATTTTAATACGGTGGAGCGAAGGGATGAAAATAAAAAAAATCTTTCGTGTCTTGGCTACCCGCGAGATGAACTCTTGCCAGTGATAGCTGCACAACGATAAATTGGCGAACCGAGAAATTAATTAGGGGTGAATGAGAGATTTTTTAAATGGGGGATGCTCGGCGAGCAAGGGGTTAGATTCTTGTTCGGTCAGACTCGTACCTATTTGCTAGGTACAAATTGAATTTACAATTGCGTTTTGGTATTCCATTGTTAAGGCAGCGTTCACACACGGCTGCTGTATTACACTTGTGGATTCTCCGACGAAGGACGACGACGACGTTCCTGAAGCTACCGCAGGATTCCTTAGCGCTTCGAGTCAGGATCCTGGCTGAATTCGTATCCTTATACGTCCTGCGAATCGCCAATGAACTTCGTCTCTCCATTTACCAACCATTGTAGGATTCCGCAATTTTTTTATTTCTACGACTGTTGGACGACAAATGCGTTCCGGGTGGAATCGGACTTCGAGGGACAATGGCCTTGATGCAAGGACCAAGGACCAAGGACCAAGAGTCGGGAATTCGAACTTCCGACAACTTCAAGGACCAAAGGATAAAAAGTCCTGTTATCCGTAATGCTGCAGACGGCGGGAAAAGATTTTCAAGACTGAAGTAACGAAAGGATTCGTTTGAAGATTCCTTAGGATCCTGGATACCGTTTTCTTTTTAGCTTCCATGTCCCTTCGTCCTTTTCGGACTCGGAGAGAGAAAAACTAGGAAGGGACGACCATCCCGCGAAAAGAATCTTCCACGGACAATCGAGCAATTAATTTTTTTTTCTCCTTTCGGACATTTTTTTCCGAATTCCATAAATACGCCAATTTAATCGAGGATTCCTAAGATTTTTTTCACAAGGTCCTAAACCCTTCCTGGATACCGACCGAGACGGAGTCGCTTCTTAATTTTTAATCCTTCATTCCATAAGGTTCGATTCAAGAATTCGGCCCCCTCATAGATTCGTCCTATCTGAACGGGCGAGCAAACCCTAACCGGTAATACGTGCTAGGAGATACAGCCAGTAAGGAACCAGACTTAAAGCAGATAATGTCAAATGTACGAAATCCTGCAGGATCGTTCCTCTGGATAATAATTTAATTAACCATAATCATAAAAAATAAAAAACGTTATCAATATTCGCTCTGACGTACGATAATCCGTATTCCAACATTCTGAGACTAGATTGACCGAAATTATTCAGTGAAATAAGAAAAGGCGTGAGAAAAGTGAAAAACGGGGGATTCGAGTAAATCTGTAGGATCGCACGAAACGCCTAACGTCCTAATCGTCGAAAGCTGCTTCAACGAGTAGATAAGCTCGAGGGTGGTTCCAGGGTTTGAACGGCTGCTGATATGTGGGAATTGGGGTAGTTCTAAAGGGATGAGTGGAACAAGGAATAAAGGAATCCGGAGAAGGAGGCGAATGGGATCGTATATAGTCACACTGGATGGGAAAGGATTCAGGAGGAAACGATTCAGGATTCGGACATTTCACTTGGCAATTTTACTCCCACCGTGTATATAAGGGTAGGTATACCCGGACTAGAATATTTGGAAGACTTTCTTTACGTTTTCCTTGGATTTTACATTTGCGCTCCGTGACATCCGCGTGTCTCTTATTATTACGTATGATTTTTTTTTTTTTTCCTCTAATCCAAATGGACCACGAAACTGTCAGGTTAACTGAAAAAAATCTTATCACCGTAGAAACGGCCCATAAACGCTGATTAGTCGCCCACCATTACATACTTCACTGGGAACATTATACGGCTGATTATGGAGCGTACCGCATTATCCTTCATAATGATTGATGATGATCATCATGCTGGACCAACGTAAGTCACGTAATACTTGAATCGTCCAACGTTAAATAACATTCGAAAATGATATCAACGTGGTGTACGAGATTCTTATATTTTCCTTGTATTTTCGATCATTAATTCGAAATTATGACGTCAGCATCGGAGACCTAATTGATCGCAAATAATTACACGCATTATTCGGAATTAGCAGCCACTAATGATCTTCGTTAATTATTGGCGTCTCGTTGCACCTAACGACGTCATTCGATCCCAGAATCGCGACGCGCTTTAATAACGATATTGGAGATAGAAGCGTAGCGTCGAGATGGACGAAAATTTTTGAAATCAAAAAAATTGTCAATTTTCAAATTATTCATATCAAAAATTAATATACTCACCGTAATCGTCCTCGTAGATGACGGCCACCTTGGTCCAATTGAGAAACGCCATGACGTCCTGATAAGCGGTATTGAGCAGTGTTTGTGCGGGATGCAGATTGATACTGAACTCCTTGGCTTCCGCATCCAGGTCCAGCCTGGCTTCCAGGTGCGGAATGTCCAGGGCATCGCAGATGCTGTGTATGTGCTGCCCCAAAATTGGGTCCGAGGGCCCAAAAACTGCCAGCACGCCAAATTTGACCTGTTGGCAGGCTGTAATTGAAAATTATTACTAAACCGAGTGCATTGAAAAAAAAAAACAAAAAAACTAAAAATAATAATCTCAATCATAATAAAATTCATAATATTATATTTCACATATATCACCCTGCAGTATTCCGCCTCGTACGTATACACATATTATTCCCTCGAATTGAGTTTTCCGAAAATTTATTACTATAATTTATAAAGCCCATTGCAGTGAATCAAGCTCAAAATTCTATGCTACCGACATCCCAAAATTCGGCCGTTCGCACTGCTCGCTGAGGTAATAAAAATTTCGCTGAGGTAACAAAGGTATCGAACTGACTGTTCCTCGTAATTCGAAAAGTAGTCTTACAATTAGTATGCAGCTACTCAGGCAGTCTTAATACTAGCGCGTCGGTAGTTTCTATTGTTCGTGTTCGATAAAGGGTTAACGATGATGAGAACAAATTATGTGTTCCGTGTCGCATTGTAATCCGAGGGTAAACCATCCCCTAGTGCCTGAGGGTAGTATTCGAGGTAATAACTTTTAAGGGTTGAACGCTACAGCAAGAAGCAGCGATTCCAGCCGAAGCTGATCGCGTCCTAGTGATATCACGTGACTTTTCAGGGATTACTTCTTTTCGTTCTATATGTGTACACACACGAGACAAAGGGGTTGGAGGGCGAAAGGGTACACTGGGAGTGAAATATGGAGCATGTGTGTGTATGTGTATATATATATATATGTGTGTGTTTAAAGGGGGGTGGTTGGCCGCGTCTCTCTCCTCGGGGTTATCTTCCACTAGTTCTAAGGGTTGTTATGGTCGACCAGGGGCCTATATACAACTCTGTAACCAACCCCTGGTATTCTAGCAAGTTAAGTGCTTACCCTGTCTGCACAGCCCCTGGATTTCCTCCCTTGCACCCTTCGACTTCCTAGTCTACGTCCGCTGACTCCGTCCACTAGGTATTCATCATCGAAGTTTGCTACTCTGTCGTCGGGCCCGTGATGATTTAGGGTAAGTTTACGGATTCCCGAGAAATAGACTTTTTTTTTTTATAGGGGGAAACAAAATTATTCTTCGTTCGCGCCTCTTGCGAAATTTATTTGCAATTTGAAAATTAAGGGATTTTATTATCCTCGTATGATTCCACGGGATTTTATTTTACGAGTAAATCTCATAATAAATCAGAATTTGAAACGGTTCGTCGGAGTCCATTTTTTTTTGCGTGTTTGGTATTTCATTTATTCTTTAATATCCGCTCCTTGTTTCTTACAACCCTGCTGTTTCTGGGGACCCTAGGATCTTTAATATACTTCCTTCTAATATTTTCAAGATTTTGAAAATTTCAAATTTCGACTGATATCGTACAACCGTGATTTTGCTTTTTTGATAATGATCCACTATGTATACGTGTATGGAGGTACGAGTATCAATGCGATACAGGGACATTTTTTGACATTTGACCTATCGAATTTCAAAATTGTACAATTTTTTTATTATTTTTCTATCATCCTTTGATGCGTCTGATTGAAAGCACCGAGATCTTCGGATCTTTCGTACCAGCAGAAAATACCTTATAATTTTGGTACACCTAGTAGAAAATAGAAATTTAACGTCCACCATTTCTCTCCCCGTCTCGATTTTCCGTCTAGTTGAAAACTAATAATGCTGCTTTCTGCGGGGCAAACAAACTCGGCCATTTCGATGTTATATGTCGCTTTTAGTGAACGACGCTTTTAGACGACGACTGGAAATGCGAACTGCCAATCTACGAGTATATTTCCCAGTCGTAATCCTCTGTGACATATACGATACCGATTAGTGTGCCCGAGTTCTGGATTAGCTGGACTTTGTTTCGGTAAATAAATTCTATTTTGTTTTATTGCCTTCGGCAGCCTTTCGTTCCGGAAATTCCTAATAATTACTGGCAATCTGGTCGCCGAGACAGGGTCGGAGAATAAATAGGTTCGTCTATTGGGGTCACGCACCTTTCCAATATACAATACATGTATCGATAGGTCGTACAGTTTAATCTCAGAGAGAGAGAGAGAGAGGAGAGAGAGAGAGAGAGAGAGAGAGAGAGAGAGAGAGAAAGAGAGAGAGTGAGAGAGAAAGAGAGAGAAGGGTCAAGGATCGAACTGGACCGTATTGGAAGTGGACCAAGGACAGTTTTACTGCTTGAGGAATCAACAAAAAGAATTCAAATGGTTTGAGATTAAAAAAAAAAGTCAAATCGTAAAAAAGTCCAACAATTTCTGAGGGCAGAACTCGAGAGGTCAACTAACCGGAAGTGGTTCTGTAGACGAGAGTAAATCTTAACTTCGGGCCAGTCGACGTTCTCGGATTCTCATATATACGAATCTTCATGGATTTTCAATCGGTCCGAAATTTACATTCGAAATTGGAAAAAATCCAAGAAAAAAAAAATTTTTTCAAAATTTCTACATCGTGAAAAAAAAAAGTTCAAAAAAATTCCCACTGGCTCATGGGAATTTCGTGCGACGACGCCGACGCTTTTGTTTACTGTCTCCCGACAAGTGAACCCCGCTCGTAGGACAACAACTGTCTACGAAAAAGAAAAAAGTGAAAAAAAAAGTAAGATTAAAAACTACAGGGTAGTCACGTAAAAAACAAAAACTTTCTCACGAGTCCCTTCGGTGGGTCCCTTGCAGCGGCGTCCTTGCAAAATGGTCGCATTAATCCTTCTCGGGATTCTCTTACCCGTTCTTCTTCAGGATCTTTCTGACAAGGACTCCCCCCTGCCAGAATTGACTATTCCCTCGGGACTCTGGAACGGAGGAACGTGGTTCTGGCACGAGTCTCTGCCTTAGGCCAGACACCCACAGGCAAATAAACACTGGCGCTTGGCACACCAGGACCTCCAGGTCTGCCAACCCCGTCACGCACTTGCGTATTTTACCTACCCTGGGGGGGGGAATGGAACTTGCCCCCCCCCACTTCGTCTCCACAGCTCCTGAGCTTCGCTATCTCGCGGGATTATTCATACGTGTGTATATGTGTGTATATATATATGTCCGAAGAAACTATGGGAAACTCAACCCAGACACATAATTATTCGGGACTCGTAAGTAGAGAGTATTGCCAGGTCATTGCCAAGGAACGTTTTAGCAGGATTTTCTCTCCGGTGCTCGTGAGGGTGGAGAAGGTGGGTGGCGATAGTGTCGAGGAGGGAAAGAAAAATCGTAAGGAAAAAGTCTTGCGCTTTGCCAAAAGTGAAACTTCGAGAAAATTTTAACAGTAAATTATTGTAAAAGTATAGATGGTATGCAGATGCGTGAATTTTTATTGAAATTTGTTTTATCGCAAAAATTTTCGCGTTCAATCTTATCACCCAAGCTTTTTAGGATTTAAGCTTGCTTTCGTCGATTTCAATTCGTTTTGGGAAAAGGCAAATGCGATTTATCGACAATGTTGTCGATTTTTGAAATTTTGAATTTGCGATATATGATCGTATGTATCGTAGTGAAAAAAAAAAAAATAATGAAACCAATCGCTTATCTTTATGCGTACATATTTTTTTTTTTTCTTACGAGGTAATGACTTGAGAAAATTTTGGCGGCGTTGTGTACTCAATTTCAAAAAAGCAAAAACCCTACGCACTTTAAAAATTAATTCATAACGAAATTCTCGTTAAAATATCAATGCACTCCCGAAACACGGTTCATCTCGCTTCGCCACTTTTGGCTTCCCTTTCGCTCTCTTTTTTCTCCTCCCTTCGGCCCCTTCACGCCAATTACTTATAATTGGAGATTAACGACCTCGCACCGTCCTCTGACAGCTCCGCTCGCGTTCATCCATAAATGCACATGTCTAGAATGTACGTGCCGGTTGAATAATTAGTCAATCCAATCAGTCACCCCTTAGATTTATCATTTCTGATTATTGTCAGAAGCGTGATAACCCGATAACAATAGTATACAAATTTTTTTCGAAGTATCCTCATAATTTACCTCGACTATCGAAAAAACAAAAAAATCATTAACGCGATAAAATATAACGAAGTCTATGCTTCATTTTCACGATTACCTTAACACGGGTTATCTTGATCTGACTCTTGTTCCTGGAAAAATGATAACTGACAAGACGACAATAAAATCCCAGAAATCCGACGGTCCTTTGATAACGTCCAAGCAGAAGATCTCGTATTGTTTTATTCTCGAAATGTAAAATGTCCTTTAAATCGTTATCGCAAATCCCTGTGACATTTCTCACCGCTTCAGTGATAACTGCCCATTATATTTTTCCCTCAATATTTCTTTTATCCATCCTCGATATCTTTGATCGTGCAATTAACAAAAAAATTGTCTCAATTAAACGTTTCGATACGCCTAAAAGACTTGGATCGAATATCGATCGATCTTCACGTACATTTGCCCGAAATAAGTGCAAAGGAAAAGATCGCGAAATTCAAACAGGATTTGTACGATTTTGAAATATTTGCGGTTCGAAGAATTTTACATGCGACGACGACGAAATCCTGACAAAAGGATTTTCGTGTCCATTTGCTCCGCGAGGGAGTAAAGCGTACGGATCTGGGAATTATGCTTACTAACCCATCTATCTTATCATTCCATCTCTTTATCGTCGCACAATTGTACCGCACGATATCGTTGCACCACAGTACCATTGTACCGCGGTACAAAAAAGGGTCCCCATGGTAACCTTTTCCAAGCACCCTTTTCTCTACCGAGAGCTATAGCAGATTAAAGGGAAACAATTGTCGAAACATTTCGCTTGGTAATTCTATAAATTGTACCAACCCTCTTGGGTCGATTAATTTTCTTGCTAATCGTCGAGTTACGATGGGGCAGCCCCCCCCCCCCACCCCAGCCCCACCTGCTTTCACGGTTTCTTTTCTAGCCCGTGTCAAGCTACTTGTCGAGAGTCAGGCTGACTCCTAGTGAATTGCAATAGGCAATGCCTTGAACAAGGGATGAAAGAAGCAAGAGAGGTTTGGAATTGTTAAGGGTGAAAAAGAAAGGGGAGGGAGGGGGGTAGAAAAAACAAACAAGAGAAACTCCAACCCCTCTTTAACTAAGCAGAGAGAAAACGCTCGGTAATTAACATTTTTTTAAATCCATCTTGCCTCGTACAAACTTTCGGTAACCCTCAGGCATTTTTTTTTTTTTGGGTTACTGGGTTACTTACGAGGGAAAGCCTAGATGGAAGAGAAAGTAAGAGGGCGGGGCTAATAGAAAGTCCTTTTACTCGAAAACCCTCAAAGCTATTTAACTTTTGCATTTAATTCGAGGATTAATAAATATAGCCGAAAATTTTGGAGTTTTTTTTGCTATAGGTTTTTTTTTCACTATTAAATACAAGATTTTCCAACCCTTGTACAAGGGGTAGGTGAAAAGTCTAAAAAGAAATGGTGGTAAAGAGACCGTTCGAAATAACAACCGTGAAATATTCAATACCACAGCTGCGTTATATACCTATGATACGGGTCGACGAAAAAAAAAAAAAAAAAAAAAGAATTAAATTCACAAAGAGCTTTCGCAAATCCTCCCTGAAAATGGCTTATGGCTTCGGTCTGATTCTTCACAGGCCTTTTCTACTTTAGCCTCCTTCGCTTGGATTTTCTCTACCCTTCCGTTACGTACTTATGCCTCTGCAACTTTCCTGCATCTTATACCATGCCTACTGCACTATGCAACTTACTGCTCCAGCTTGTCTGACTAGGTGAGGGGATGCTCCACTCGATTGAATTTCGACTTTCGATTCTGTCGCGTTTTCAGACTCGACTCGGGGATCCTGAAGACCCGGACCTCTCTACTGGGCCACTCTTACGGATCGGGGACAAACGTGAAGTGGGGTCCTCGAGCACGCGAGATGACGTCACGTCCTCGTCTCAATGAGGCGTCGACGTCGCGACGACAATGCTCTCCTTCTACGGGACTCTGTCTATCAGCAATACTTCGAAACTGTATGACGGTAATCATTTTCAGGGTGAAACAGCCTCTAGTCACTTTTGGTTATTTGCACGGGGAATAACGACGACGTGGAAATTCCGGGACTTCCTGTAGAAACTGAAAATTTTGGACCCGACTGTATTATCCTTGGCAGGATATCTTTTTTCATTAATACGAAACAGCACGAATTTAATTCGCCCTGTTGAACTCTGCAATGATTCTAGAAAATTTTTTCTTTTATTTTAACGACGGTCCTAAAGTTCAAAGGTCATCTCGTTTAAAGGGCCAGTGCAATCTCATTACACCCATTTCTTTAATTATTCCCACTCTGACCATGTATTCTGGGTATTATACTTCCGGTGGAAGGGATACGTTTTATAATCCTTTTGTAACGGGACTACAGTCTTTGGTGTCCCGATTTTCCAGGACCCTCATTCCTTAGTGACTATCGCGGGCCTATGGTTCCTACGGATAGGTCCTGCCCCGCCACCTCACTCCCGAAAATAACCGTAAAATCAAAAAGGCGAAGGAGCCAACCCCTGATAACGTTTTATAGTGACGAGATGGGCCCGGGGCCAGCAACAGGAAATGCTCTCTCTATGTAAAGCAGTATCTAATATCTGTATCCTTGGAAATCGTTGCCCGTCCAGAACTTCCTGTTTCCCATTTCAATAAAAAATAAAATTCCTGTCCGCCCCGTCGATTATCGGAAATTTCAAGAGACACCAAAAATGGTCGCTACGTGCTTCCAAGTGAAAGTCTTCTTTTTTTTTTTTCTTTCTTCCCCATCGCCTCCACGTTTCAGACCGTCGCGTTATCCCGGGGTTTCGTCAAATTGATTTAATTCCGTCAATCGCCCAAAGTAAGTCGGACCAGAGTCGAGAACCGGATGATTTTTCGAATTTAACTTCCGGCGGAGATCTCTGTTCTTGGCAGCCAAGATAGGCAAAAGCCTCGAATGGGTCTCGGCTAGCAAGATAAAGAGAGCAGACGTAAAATTTAGTAGACGGAAAAAAGAGAAAAACGAGAAGAAAAATCAGCACGAGAAACGCAAGACGAGATCCTTTCGTCCGTTTCCTTTCTTCCACTCAGCCCCACTTCCACTCCCTCCCCACCCCCCTTTCGCCTCTTTGCTTTTCATCCCTTATTTTTCACAAATCCGCCGAATTCTTGGCCGCGCGCCCTGGGATAATCGCTCGTAACTAATTGCCGATGAGAATGAAAATTCACGAGGACGAGAGTCAAACGAGCGACGAACCAAAAAAAAAAAAAAGATTAAATGAAAGGGAAACGAAAAAAAAAAATAATAATAGAGAACGACGATGGAGGATGGGGTTAATTTCTCTCTCTCCTTTTTTTTTTTCTTTTTCTTTTTATACCATCCACCATCCTGTAGCGTGTACGACCGTGCTAGGCAAATCCTCTTAAACGTCATTTTTTTTATTTCTCGTACACGCTGATACTCTCTTTTATCGTTTATCAGTTACCGTGCAGCATCCCGTCAGCCGAAAAGACTCGAGCGTCCCGAATTAACGTTGATATTGAATTTTATCGGGTTTTCGTACCTACGTACACAGACAGTAGGGGGTCGTAGGTTGTAGGTCGCAGCTGTTAGGCATTAAGTGTATAGTATGTGCTTTGCTTTCGAAAGAGAGTGGCAAATAGAGTTCAAGGAATTCGACGGCGACTATTGCCACTTCACTTTTATTCTTTTCCTTCCAAAACCCCCTTCCACCACTCCCGCCCTCGTGCCTCACTCAGTTTTCCACTACCGTCGCGTCTAGCTACCCTTTCACCTTTCTTCCTTTCTCTGTTCTCCTGACCCTTCCTAATGGCCCCTAGCATCGTCGTCCACTGTACTCACGTCCCATACAAGTCTGGCTACGAACAGGCCATTTCTACTTCTCCGCGGATCTTCCTTATTGGCACTAGGAGCCTTCGAGTTATTTCCCTTTATTGGCCTCGATCACTTTTCGGAACACTTAACGCCGTTTACACGATTATCGACGATCGTTGTTACACGCAAATTTACATTTTAATTAATCGCCCTTAATGCTACTCGACGTTTACTTTATGGTAATTCGACACGTGCGAATGGTACCGGTCGCTAATTAGCCCTTTTGTCTGGATAATAAGATTTTTTTTTAATTACAAATTTTTTTTGCAATTTTTCAACACGAGTATCGCGACTGTAACAAATTTTAAGTCGCAATTCCAATCTTTCACCGTTTTCATGGTTTTTAATATTACGATTTATCGTTCTTATCGTATCACGTATCGACAATACGTACGTGTATTTGTATATGACTTGGGTATTATCGTCCGAACGCGTATTTCTATCTACTGATCAGGAAAAGAGAAGTAAAAATTTAACCAAATCATTTGCAGCGATCGAAAGATCGCGTAAAGGTTACGTCTAGTCGAGAAACGCACTAAAGATCGTCTAGGGGTTGTAACTCAGGAATTTCCATGGTGGTCGCCATACCCAGCCTTATAATATTCTGACACTCCATTCGAACTTTCAACTTCAGCCTTTTAAAACAGGATGGGTCTTTTCCTGGTACGTGAAGCGCAAGAAATAGAGTAAAGAAAAGAAGAAGAAGAAAAAAAAAAGAAAAAAAAAAGAAAATGAACGAGAGAGGGGTCGAAAAAGACGAAAAAACGAAAAGGAAAGGTTAAAAGTTCCAAGTAGATATCGGCGTGCCATTCGAGAGTATTCTTGGTGGGATACTGAGAGAAAAGAGCAGTGAGATTGCAGAGTGAGGGATGAAAATAAAGGGGTAGGAGGGAGTTTCCCGAAAAATCGTTCCAGGATGAGTTAATCGCACGGAAACCTTTCGCTCTGGAAATTCGCCCTCTCTCTCTCTCTCTCTCTCTCTCTCTCTCTCTCTCTCGCACAGTCTAGACCTCTCCTATCCTATTCCGTGTCTCTATCTCTTAACTCCTAACATCCCCATGGTAACGGGATAGAGATTTTACAGATGGGGATTTCCACACACGTTCTCGGACATTACGTGGGATCTGAAAGACGTAACGAGTCACTGGGTGGAAATAAAACTATTGAAAAAAAAAAAAAAAAAAAATTCCAAAATTCATCACGTCAGAACGAAAATCTTTATTTCTTCGTAAATAATTTCACTATTGTTGGTCTCCGTTTTCGTCGTCTCGTGCACGTTTGCTGTTTTTTTTTAATGAAAATTAGAAACATTTCTTTCGCCACCCGGTCCACCGAAATGACGCCAGTGCTGGCGCTTGGATATTATACACATATAATACCTTGCTAGGGGTTAGATCCGACAACAGGCCAGACAATGCATCCTCCCCTCTCCTCCTCCAATACCCCTTCCGTTTAGCCTCCTGTATCGCAGTAACTGCGTGCGCTGGTGACGCGAGACTCGAGATAATAGAGTGAACGATACTTTGATAACCTGCCGAACCTCAAAGGCGACCCCCGTTTTACAACGTTGCCAATAAATTTCCAATGTTTCTGTATGCCGCGCATGTAGCTTCCTTTGAAATTAGTCATGGACCCGCGAGAATGAAAATTTTCATAAATCCCCCAGCATCCCATCCGAAGGATCTTTCGTTGGCTTTGTCCTGCTTAATGGGGGATCCTGCAGGACCCATCGGGGATTCCCCGTGCTCATATGCCCTCTGTGGTTATCAAAGTCGATAATTATTTTTAACCTTTGCATCTAATGTAATTTTAACACATAAATTATCTTCCTCAAAGAGTCTCCTTGGAAGGGTTAAATCCGCTTCCGATTTTACGCGCGACATGTGATAAGGTGATAACGAGTGACTCACCCTTTTTCGATGCGTGAAACGAATCATCTTTGGGGACGTATTGGATGTCGTAATGCAACGTGGTTTTGGGCAGTATAATCTTTTCCCTGTTGATCCTGGAGACTGCGTACTTGAACGCCAGCTCGATACTGCTATCCTTTTGGTCATGAGTGAATATCGCACCTGAAAATTCAAAGAAGAAGAAGAAAAACTATCAGACACAAGAAGTGAATCGAGGGAACCGAACACAAAAAGAAAAGACTCAAAGCATTTTTATTTGACACACACACAAAGCTCAACAGCACTTTGAGTGAGATTTTGAAAAAAAATTTATCACGTAATAAGGAACAAAGTTAAATTCTGGTAATACAGTTTACTGCTGCTGTAGAGCAGCTGCTAAAGAGACAGAGGCACACAGATCGAGAGATAAAGACAGGGATAGACATTCGATATATTCCCTGTTCGCGCATATATATTCCGATATCAAAGATACGTGACACAAGTCCAAAGATAGTCCTTGGAAGAATACACGAGTGGCTATGAGATTTTTCCCAAGTCAGCATCCACTCGATATCCAGGAAAGCCATTAAGGGTATAAAGTCCAAGAGGAGGTGCATATGAAACTTGGCAAAATCGAAAATCTCTTCCCGAGCTTCTCGCAGTTCGAATTCCGCCAATACTTCCTCCGGGCGAGGTGCAAGCACAGAGAGAGAAGAGAGGAGAGGAGAGGAGAGAGAGAGAGAGAGAGAGAGACAGAGAGAGGGGAGAGAGGGCCGAGAGTGGGGGGAGGGGAGTAGAGAGAGAGAGAAAGAGAGAGAGAGAGAGAGAGAGCAACCTATCGAGTGCCAAGAGTGCTTTTCGCGAGAGAAAAGAAAGACGAGTGTGTTGGGTGCATAGCGCGGTAAGCAGACAGACTCTTAGTTGGCTGAGTGAGGTTAGGGTTGGGTTGGGCTCGCTTAGCACAAGATCTGCATTTCCATGGGAGACTACCCTTTTCTTACCCCCCTTCGCCCCCCCCCCCCCTCTTCGCCCCTCCCCTTCTCAAGTGCCAGAGCACACTCATTTACTAATTGCTGATCGATGCAGCTGATGGAGTGCATCTGGAGGCCGATGTCAAGGACTGCGTAATGGGGCTCGCTGCTAAAAGGGATACCGACGCCGGAGACGACGCCTCGATTAGGGGCGTCCATTTGTCCTGAGTCTCGTCAAGTGCGCCAAACGATTTTCAGCTCTCACGTAGAAATCATCTGGATAGTTGGACGATGCTGCGTGGAGTGGAATCTCGGTCGGAGATTTCAAAACTTTTTTTTATGCTCTCTCTCTCTCTCTCTCTCTCTCTTTTTCTTCTCTTTTACTTCGCCCTCTGGTAGGGAAAAAACATTTTAGCCTCATACAATATAGATACTGCTATCTCCGAAGTAATCCTCTCAAACGCTTCCAGCTGTTTACCATACGGCCACTGAATGTTCCCCGCTCGTTCGTGTCTTTCCGTAGGAACTCGGCCGCCTTCGGTAATACCCGGAGACACTCGTGCCAGTAACCTAGAACCTGAGGGCGATCGTCCTGATAGCTGCTTTGATCTTTCGACGTCTCTTCAATGACGTACGTAAAGAGCTATCCGAGATTAGCACCAAGGTAAATCCCTTGGCGTAAGGGTTGCCAACTGAAGGAGGTGTGCAGGGGGTGATCTCGGGTATATTTTCACTCTTGAAAGATTGGTATCAAGTGTTCATTTAAAAATAGGTACATTCAAGCTTTCGAGAAAGTTAGACGCCCGGTCGCGAGATGAACCTGTCCCTTATTTACGTTCGTCCAAAGTATATTGCTATCCCCGTGAGATAATCTCATTCATTTTAATTCACTGATTAGAATTCGTTGAGGGTCCTGCTACCAAATTAATTAGAGTCAGGTATATCTTTGGTCCAGGAAACGTCGATATTTCCGCGTGGAAAGACTGATGAGATTCCCACGGAGATGGTGATCCTCTTTCAGGGATGCTGGGAAGCTTAGTAGATCTAGTGTCAATCCGTGTATTTCCACTACGTAAACGGTCATTTAAATCTTGTCTACTGAGAATCGATCGTTCGCAATGGTCGCTTTATTTATTGCATTGATCCGTGATTTTGGACTTTTCGTAACTTCGTTTAATATAACGTGTATTTCCTGCATGACCTTTTTTCCCCGTCGTTATGCCACGGGATCTGCCAGCCAAGAAAAAGTAGTAAGTGCCTTGAGAGGTCAGACGCGCACGAGGTCGTTTTACTGATGAAAGCAGCCACGAAGTCCGGCATACGAGGTGCCAGGAAGAAACTGCCTGGAAAGTAACTTTACTCTCGTGGTTCAGTCGGGTAGCCTTTACAGGGCTGGGAAGGCTGGGCTCTTGCGTGTCCCGAGTTTACCGGAAAATTTTCCGACCGCCCGAGACTCCGGCCTTCATTACGCAAGAAACTTTCAACGGCACGTGAAACGCATTGGGGAGAGAAAACCCCATTCGACATAACTTTTCATTTTTCTTAACACTTCTCGGTACCTTCAGTTTCGTACGATGCTTCGGTTAGAATTTTTTTTTGATAATTTTTTTTTTTTTCAAAATTTCCTACACTCGCTCTATGAATTATAATTTGTCTTATCGAGACGAAAGGAATTTGATCGATTACATTTCAATTTTTCTTTTTTTTTTAACTAAGATCGACTCGGTTGCCACAGCAGCGAAAAAAAGGCAAAAACCATTTGCTTCCTTTTAGTTTTCTCAGTCTCCGTAATCCGTATCGTATCGCCTGCAAGTATTAAGTATTAAACTGGTATTAAATGGAAAAGTTTCTTCGGAGCATAGAGAAAAGTGATTTAAATGTTGAAGATTTTCAGGATGGGAAATGGAAGCTGCTGTAGGTTTCAGGCGGGAGGGAAGATAGTAGATATCGCTAGGTAGATAAGAACGAAGCCGAGGACGGGATGAAATAATTTCAATTGCCAGCGACAATTTCGGAACTGATGTTAAGTCTTGGGACTGCAGTTATGAATAATTACGAAGTCCATTACAAAAGTTTATTAATCGAGCCGAGAATCTTTAACGGCGATTCAGTCACGGATGCTGGAGACAAGAAGAAACGAATTCAGATAGACAGTCGTCGGGTGTATTGGAAAAATTGGATAATTTTTTTTGGAAAAAAAAATTATATATCCGTGCGCGGTAACGTCTCCCCGGGGCAACAAAAAAAAAACACAAAATTGCGATGATCGATTCCCGCAATTTCGCTAAATTACGCACATTCGCGAAAAATCGTCAAAAGTATACACGGATCTTTATACGTATATCTAACGTTTGTCTAACTTTTCTCGCTACGATCCTCAAAGTTTTTAGGATGCGATCAAAGTCCTGGCCGATGGGACATTTTCGGAAAGTTTCGCCAAAGAAGACTTTTTCTTATATATACACAGAGGACACGCGTAAATGTGATTTTTCGCATTGTTTTTTCGTTTTATCGAGTCCCAACCGTATGGCTGTACTACGATAACGATACATGGAGACGTATCCTATAAACCTCAGAAATCGTGTAAAAGTCGTTGCGACGAGTTCCTGGGGAATTGAGAAAATCGAGAAAATTGAGGGGTAAAAAAAGTGAGGAGAAATAAGATTCGAAAGAAAAGTATCAGAAAGTACGAAACGAGTGAGAGAGAAGGAGAAAAAGAGAGCGAGAGAACGAGCAGACTGCGCGGTTACGTTAGGGGAGGGAAAAAAAAATTGTGAAAAAGTGGAAAATAGGAAATTGGGGAGGGGGGGGCACACGGAGGAGGAGAAGGAGGAGGAGGAGGAGGGATTACTTGGCCGGAAAGCTTAACGTGTGGTAATTCCTAGGATTATGGCTGCCACGTGTCTCTCCTGCCACACTTCGTCTTCCCCACATAGAGCAACGCTACAGCGTTACTCTCTCCGCGGCTCTCCGGCCCTGACCTATTCTCTTGTTGTGCTATGACAAATGGACTTAGTTTACGCGAAACTACCAAATGTGAGCCGGGACAGAGTTCGTATGAAAAATTCACATCGTCGCTTTTCCCTTTCTCTTTTTCTTTTTCTTTCTCCTCCATTCTCTTTCCACCTATTTCTCAGCACTTTCCATATTGACTGTCTTAGTTTAACGTCCGTCCGTCCCCCCTGCTGCCCCCATTTTCACTTAACATGATTTTCGGCCAATTTCACGCAGACGTCTGCTCTCAATTTACATGTAAAATTCCTCAATAACTCGATCGGCGTTTACGAGTCGCGAAATTTTTTTTTTCGCAGCCTAAATTCGAGCGCTGATCGGATATTGATATTTTTCAAAATTTCATCAAATATACATACATACTTTAAATCTTCTCGCGGAATCGCGATAAGGTAGGAAGTCGTGAATTCTCGCCTCTGACGTAACTTCGACTTTACATACGTACGTAACCAACCGCGTATGTCGTCGTCATTTAAGTTTCCAACTTTCGCTGGGCATTTTTCGAAAATCTATAGGCCACGTCACAAGTTCAAAACTCCGAGGTCCAGAATATCGTTATACACGGTACGTTATGCAGATAAACCAGAAGTATCCTGGAGGAAAGGAAAATCCCGGTTATATTTTATTCGCCTTGCAGCGAACCGACTATAGAAATAAACTGAAACCGTCGTCGTCGTCCGCGACTGCATTGTAACTGTGTAGAAACTTTGGTCTTAGACGAAGAGATTATTCCAAGAGTCGGAGAACCGCACCAGCGTCTCTGGCCGGCAAAATCCTCTTGAACCAGGAAAATTCGCTATACCCCGTGCACGTTAATTTATCGTATGTATATAGAAATTTGACAATAATTTTCCACCCTTTTAAAGCCCATACGGACCAACAGCCATTTGCGTCCCGAGGGGTAGTAATACGTAAATTCGTTATTACTTCGAATCTGAAATAGAGTAGCTGCTGGAGCAATTTTTCATAGGGATTTTCGGGCGGACTCGTTATAATTGATAACCCGATATCAGTGTTCTGGGTTGTTTGAAAATGCGCCTGGCGACAGGCAATCCTACATACACCGTTAACCAGTCGGTTACAACTGGGGGGGGGGGGGCCCTTTGGATTGGTCAATTTTATTGGAAAGCTGCTACGTCCAAATGGCGTCTCTCATTGTCCTCGATTAGGACCAATTTACGAGAAGCTGTAACCCATTTCCGTCGCAATCGCTTTCGCTTCCTGCGAACGTAACCTTAATTCGATCTGATCGAAACCTTATGAACGTGAGTCAGTGACAATAGCTTTTTAGGTCCAATTTCACTGACTTCTCCGTATTACTCCAGCTGAGGTTAGGTCACAACTGTTAACAGTGACCTACTGAATTTTCGACAATTTTCGAAAATTACTAACAACAATTTTGTATTCGCTCCAATTTCATACAGCGAATCGATTTCGCGTGATCTATCGAAATACGGATTAGCGGTATCGCCTATTTGATTTGCATACTATTTTTTTCTTTTTTTTTCGAAAAATTTTACAGTATCTCTAAAGTTCAGGGATGTCCGTGAATTTCGTGGTTTTATCTAAAATAAAAAATGGTCCTTTGAATATTCGCGATTTGCGACTCAAAGTTTAGAGTCATTGTGAAGATAAAAAAAAAATACTGATAAAATTTATTCAAATATTTATCAAACTTCCTATCGTATCGTGTGTCAACACCATTTCGAGCTCCTGCAGAGTTTGCGGATGCCTGGACCAATCCCGTATGCTTAAACCAACAATGCAATCTGCTTGTCTACCTCTCTATCTGTCTCTGTCTTTCTCACGGTATATGTCCTATACATATAACTATGTTTATATAAGTCATATATACTCCATACGTCCTGAATGTCTATTAGGATTGCGGGGGTTTCCCGTTTCCACATAGACTAGACCAACAACGTTGAATATCCTGAGGATGTAAAAGGGCGGGAATTTCGAATATCAAAGTTGAACATTAAAAATTTGTTACGAAGAAATATTACAAAATCGTTCAATTGAACTTTCAAATTATTTAAATTTCGCGCAATACGAGTCCGGAGTAACGCGTATACAGTTTATTCATAATTGCAGCTAAGTAATTGCGATATCGTGCGTACATTCTTCCGTCACGATAAGGGATAATTAATAGTTTACACCTATCAACGTGAATTAATGCATTAGTTGCTCCAGTTAGTTTCCCTGCCAGCGGCTACAAGCGCTGCTAACGAGTTATTAAGCTAATGCGACTCGTTAGTGTCTGTCCACAGTAGGAACGTAACCACTAGCTATTTTCAAATTTACTAAATCTCCTTTTCCCTGTTCGCCATCTTTTACCCATAAATTGTTTCTCACTTGATTTCTCGCCTGAGAACAATTTGAAAACAGGCTTAACGACTGCCACTACGTTGCAGTTGCAGTGCAGGGACGGACGTGAACGAAGATATTTTTTCGGAAGGGGCTATTTTTTTTTTTTAATATTTTTTGGGTCGAAGGTCAACTTCCGTTATTCTTTCTTGGCTTATCCGTAAAAAGCAAAATACAGATAATTCCCTAAAAAAATCATTCGGGATTAGGGAAGAAAAAGGTATATTTATATCTTTTAGAGGATGTGACGTCAGTGCCTGAAATTCCACGTGTTACACGAAGCAGGTTACATTTTCGAAGATAAAAATAAACGTCAAAAATCGATACGCGCGTTTTATGTTATTTACTTTTTTAAAGAAACCCATGTCAGAGTTTAACACGGGGATGAAGTTTAGTAGAGTAGAGAAAGGAAGCGAAACAAAGGGAAGGTTCGGCCGGCGATGCTTACGTTGGTACGACTAGCCCGAAGGGTGGGAATTCGAACCTTTGGAGAGGAATCCAATAAGATCTCAATAACCGCAGCAATATGCCTCTATTTCCGAAGCCGTGCGGTTGGCACGCCTTCAGCCAGGTTATACGTTAAGAAACCACAACCTTGTATCACGTTTCCGTGCTTCCCATGAATACGGAATCAGCCCCGAGAAAATCCTTTTTTTTTTTATTTTTTTTTATTTCGAACTGCCGGGGGTTGTTGCGGCGAAGACAAGGGTAGCCAGTGAACCAGCGGAGACTGCAGGTTACTTTATCCCTAGACTCCGCTGTGCCGCAAGGGCAAGAAAAAGTATCGCGGACCGTCTTCGGGGGGATGAACTTTGATTGGCTGATTATCGGCTTCAACTTTCAGTCGATCGCTTCGCGCCACGATGGAATGTAAAATTTCAAAGGGAGTCGTCAAACTGCCGTGAATGGTGTTTTTTTTTGGTAATTTTTTTTTTTCTTTCTTTTTTTCCAGGGAAGACCCCAAATTTGTAACCCCGCTTCATTCCACGTGTCAGAGAATTTGTAATAGCGACTACGGGCCTGGAATGTCAATAATATCAAGCGAGGCGGGAACCGATAATATAAACGAGACGTAAGAAGGGCTGATTGGGGTTTGAGTTAAAATTTTCTTTAACGACTCCTCGTGAATTTCCAATAAAGAAATCGCTCCAGACGGCGACATCTGGTGTCTGTAATTCATTTAAGGAATTATAAGTTCCTCGTGTAAGCTCAAGCCGGAATTTTCATGAATTCCCCGTCTCATGGAAATTCGAATTTTTCCTCGTTGGACAAACATAATAATCCGGGGGAAGTGAATGGTATGCGATTATATATGGGGGAAAAAAATGTTTGCGCAGGAGAAAAAATAAAATTTGGTTCTACGAGGGATGACGTTTCTTTTTTTTTTTTTAATTCAAGATTCAGGAATATCACAGAAAGGAACGATGGCTTAATGGCGTTTTCAATCGGATATGTCGTCAAAGTGAATCGTAAGGGAATTCGAGCGGATATGATCAGGACAATGGACACAATGAGAGCCGATCATTTTCTATCGGCACAAGATTCCCTTTTTTCATCCTTTTTTCTTTCTATTCTTCTTTCCCTTAGTTCGTTTCTTTCTTTTTCTCCCAATTTCTCTTTTTTATATATATATACATATATATGTATATATATATGTATATCGTTTCATCGGAATTTCAGATATACTCGACTCAACTTGAGGTCGAGATTTTCTCATCATCGACTTAAGGGCAACCACTCGAATTCTCGTATAAGAGCACTTTACGAGAGGATTCGAATTCGTTGATTCTGTTCAGCCATTTAACGGCGCTTCGATCCTGCCTTTTTACGTTCCTTCGGATGTTTAACGTTAACGCGAAGTCTTAACGAGAGATGGCGCCACCGTCGGACGATAAAATTTCGTCGATTCTCAACGTCATTTCGTCTACCGATTCGGCAGTTCATTTTGGGCTGAAACGATCGGACGCACTGAGACGAGTAGAAACGAAAGAAAGAAAAAGCGAAGGAGACAGGCTGAAGCTCCATTAAAACGGCAGCAATCACGTGACCCGGGCACAAAAGAAAGATCGAAAAAAAAAAAAAAGAAAAAATCGTAGATTCGACTGCCTCGCGCAGTGGCAACGATTGCTGAATCCGACGTGCAAGGGTGGGTAGCAGCGCCAGTGATTGATGTGGAAATATTATAAATCACACTGAAGCGCAGCGAATCGAACAAATTAAAAAAAAAAAGGTGCTAGAAAAAGAAAGAGTCGAATATGGTAAAAAAAAAAAAGAAGAATTGCGTGACAAAGTAAAAAGTCATAACACCCCTAGGCTGATCGTTTATCAATCGGTACCCAGGAAGAAAAGTCACCCTGACGCTTTGATTATGGGAAATGAATATTTGATAAAAAAAAAAATAGACCCTTCATTTTTTGTCCTTCCTCTCCCCTCATCTTTCTCCTTATATTTCATCCCCTTTCTTTTTCGACAACCCCCTACAACCTGTCACAACCCTTATTCCACAGACCGGGTTAACGGTGACCGGAGAGACACAGAGTCCCCTTTAGGTTACAGAGGATGATTTTCTAACCCAAAAATTGCCCATCAAAATCAGCTTTGCCCATTGCACCCTGTTTCCTGGCGAATTTCGTGTACTCTCTTCTATCTAAAATTGCATATTATGCAATTCCCGTTTAAACTACCAGAACGCGTGCGCGGAAGAACAAAATTCAAGCAAGACAACGCAGTTTTGGGCTTAGTCGCTGCCTCGTGAAAATTTGATAAGAAGAAGTACCGGATAAAAATTCCAAAAAAAAAACAAAAAAAAAACCTTGGTCAATTGCGCAAACAAAAGTTATAACTAGCCTAGACTACTCGCGTATTTCGTAAAACGACCAACCCTTGTAATCCTGACGCGGTTTACGTGCCTTAATTACGTGCTAATCACAATGTCCCAAGTTACGACGTTTTCGACAGCCACCCTCGAATTCCAAGAGTGGTTCGGAAGAGGGGGAAACTGGGGGGGGTGTACAATCCTCTTTACCAGTCTTCTCCCTGGTTCATTTAATTAAGGTCATTAACCGCAAGCAATTAGCATCGCTACCCGTTAGGAAATGTCACTCCCCCCTTTCTCCCACCCAATCCCTAAGGGTAGTTGATAGGACGATAGTCGCGCAGGGACATAATTTCCCGTTCGCCCAGTAAACGACAAACCGCAACCGGAAACTCCTGGTTTGGACAACGACAACCTCTAACTGGGATGTTGACCCCCAACCTCTCCGAAGAGGAGCAACCCGCCCTTACTACAACTGGGTGTGACCCCCCGCTCACCCCTTCAACCGGGACACTATGCAGGGTCAACGCACGGGGCTGCTGCAACCCCTGGCCAAACTCCAATTCTGTTCTGTGGCCGTGTATCTCGCTACCCACTTTCATCCCCTACGAAATGGTGTTTATACCTGGCTAAGAGCTTGATCTCCAGTATTTAAGGGTTGCTGCGTATCCGGTACACCGAGCGGGATTTTTGAGCAAATTTTTAAGATTTTTCATTTGCGTGATTGAATTTTGAGTTTTTAGTTTTTTTTTCTCCGATAGCTGTCGCAACCCCTAGCCAAACTCCAATTCTGTTCTGTGGCCGTGTATCTCTCTACTCACTTTCATCCCCTATAAAATTATGTTTATACCTGGCTAAGAGCTTGATCTCCAGTATTTAAGGGTTGCTGCGTATCCGGTACACAGTATAGGATTTTCGAGCAAATTTTTAAGATTTTTCATTTGCGTGATTAAATTTTGAGTTTTTAGCTTTTTTTTTCCCCGATAGCCAATCGGAAGAAACGTTTAAAGAGAACGGGGGGGTGGGTGGGAATCCACGTGGGTCCAGGCATACGCCCCTTGGCCGAAGCCCTCGAGTGTAATCGCATTACAACCCTCCGTTACAGCTCTCATAACGGCTCGACGGCACTCCATCAACCCCCTCGGCCGAAGGCTTTGACATTAAACCGAGGATTCCGCAGGCCGGCCGCGTTTCTGCGCTCAGCATACTTTTAATAATGTTATTTCATAGGATGCCAAGAATCACGATAAGAAGGGGATGAATACGTCACTTTGAATTAACCCTTTGAACGCGTCACGTCTTAACCGCAGGTTACCGTACACGTGGTAAGAGCATCGGAGTAAAAGCAGCTTCGATTTTTCACCCCTTTTACGAGTATCGAACCAATTTTTTCGGATACGAACAAAAAAAATTTCGTAATGAAAGAGGGGGGGGGGGAGAAAAAAAAAGATTAAAATATGCAAATGCGCAATTTGCAGTCGCGCCAAAACCGGCTCGCTATTACCCGAATGTCTAGACGTCCCTACAGGCAGACCGACCGTAGTATACGAGATAGGGGATGAAAAATAAATATTTTTCCGAGTCCAAACAAAATATCTATTCGTAAATTCGCAAACAATCTGATCCAAAGATTCAGTCCGTAAGAGAACGTCGTTCGCGAATTTTACGCAAATTTTTTTTTTTTGACATTCTCTTATGTGACTATACATATGTATACACCGTATTATGTAGTACAGTGAAAAAGCGCGAGAGTCGCTCGTTTTCATATCATTATTTCTCTTCTTCCCAAGTACTTTCAAATACGTGAAAATGCGTTTCCGCCATCGAGAGACACTGAGGTCCTGATGGGAGCTTTTCGCTTTTGATGGACCCCCCCCCCCCCCTCTTTTATGGTTACGTCTTCGCCGCCCGGAAAGCCGGGACAGTCGCGCCTAAAAATATGGTCCAGATCACGAGATTTTGCTTCCGAACAAAAGGATATTAAAAGAACGACTAAACCGGATACCGGAAGCTCACTCGATGGTCCAGTCTCATTCGGCCCCCTATAGGAGGATCATCTTATCGATGACTCAGCCAGTAGGCCTAGGAAAGGCCTTCCGCCTCCTCTTACACTATAGGGTTGCTTCTATTATTTCAGACTACAGCGTCGTCGCCGTCGCTACCCATGGAAACATAATGCTTGGCTTAATGGTGTCACTGGACTCCTTATGCGACGTTGCCTTTGTCAGGAAATACGTGCATCGAATTGCAAGTGCCGTTTCGCAATTTCGCACCGACGCCAAATCTCGAGATCGGGATAAGACTGTTTCCTTTTGCATGGCACCGTCCTGCTCTACGCCTGTGGTACTTTGCTCCATGTATTACATATACATGTATATATGTCAACTAACTGGCAAGGATCCTTTATGCGCGGAACCCTGGATCCACTAATGCGACACAGTTTCCCTTTTCTCTGGAAGATTCATCCGACAGGACTCGATTACGGTTGAGAAAGGTTTTTGAGTTCGTGGAGAGAGATCACTTCCGGAAAACATCCCTCGTGATTTAAAACGAGTAATCCTATTGTTATTTTGTATTATATTTCAAACTGTCCTACCCAGCATCTCACCCCACGGGTCATCCTCCTCTACGAGGATCCTCGTTCCGTGACACGGACGCTTCCGGGACTACGTATCATCTGTTCAGAGTCTTATGATTTTTCAAGGATCTTCCTAAAGGACACGGTGGCTCGTCCCTGGGGTTTCTCTACGAGTCCTTTATACGAGGTCCACGCTGGTACTCTGCCAGGATACACCGGGATCCTCTGGGAGGAAGGATACAAGGACTAAGGATAACCTGGCACATGGACCAAAGTTCCGGCTGCTTGTGATTCTGCGCATGTGGAACAATAAAGTGACCGCTTGGAAGCAAAGTGCTAGCAGGATATGAAGGCTTGTGCCAGGATGAAGTGGGGACGGAGAGGAGGGTAGGGGCTGTGGCGGGAGGGGAGGATGCTGGAGCCACGGGATGGAGGGAAGTGAGGAGGAAGGTGGTTGGTCCAGAGGATAACGTGTCCTGGAGCTTGAATTACGGGCTCTGATAACACCGACCAAATGTATTTATTCGGCTGGTGCTTTTGGGCTTTCGCGAATTTCGAACTGGCCGTCCACACGCCAGGACCAGGTCTGCCTCAGCTTCAGGATGCTTGGCAACCATGAGGAAGCTTCAGGTAGCCAGTCTAATCAGAATCAGAGACCAGAAGCAACGTAGGCCATTGGATGACCGAGGAGGAAAAACGATTTACAAAGACAGGTACAATTTCCTCGAGAAAATTGGAGCGGAGCTTCGCTTTAATCGCGGAAACTACGGTCAGGCCCCTTCCCTCCCTGCCCCTCATCTTCCTGGCCGATTCGCCTTGGCAAGTCTCGCCGTTTCGCCGATAATATCGCGTCTGCCCTACCACGTCCTTTACCTACTTAGAGACGAGGATGCTGGGTCTGATTCAGTTAAGAGTGGAAGCAGACGGACGCGCGAGTGGGTTAACGAGACAAAGAAAAAAAAAAAAAAAGTCACCACGCGACAGAAAAAACCTTACGATTCGTCAATTTTTCAAGTACCTCGCAACGGAATAAATGTAAACTGTCTGTGTGCATAAGGAATTGCATTTTTTTTTTTTTTTTCATTTTTCTCTACTCTGCTAAGATATGCGAACGATACATACGTATACAGATATAGTACACAGGATGCAGTAAAGTACAACTGCTTAGCAGCATCCAAGTAGGGAAATGCATTTCTCCCTGTTTATCTTCAGCTCTTCATTGCACTCCTGTCGCAACAGTCACTCGAGTCACTTCCACTAGGACACTAGTAGCAAATAGTACTACTAGACTACTAGCAGCAGCAATGGTAATAGCATCAGCAGTAGCCCGGTATACTTGTAACAGTAACAGAGCGACAAGGTGTATACCAAAGTCAGTGGGACGTCTGCGTATCCGACGCATAGCAATGGCAGGTGGTAGGTACGGGCGTCGCGACGACAGTAATGGACGTCGCCTACCCGGGTATACCGGAGTGGTTTATATGCTCGGTACGCAAGAAGGTGTCGCGTGCTGAGAAAGGACTACGTCAAAAAGCTGGCGTCGTTGCTCCTAATGGAATCTCCTAATTAGAATCGAATTTCCCAGGAGGGTGAAAGTTCGAGGGTCGCGGAGGTCACGGGTGGACCAATCAGGATTGAGGAGGAGAGACAAAGTACGAGTAGGTAATAGGAGCAGAGTGTACGTATTAAAGTCCGCGACATAAAGACGGCGTGGAAGTTAAAGTGAGAAGGAAAACGGAACCGGGATGGACCCATGTTAATCGATCATAATCAGGATGACCCTTGACATCCCCATTGACCCAATGGAAAGTCTGACTGTATCGGTGCCACGTGTCAGTTTATCCAGTTAAGTTACAGGCTCGTAAAGCTGCTGGATTTTAGGTTAGGGAACACAGTAGAGGAGAATGAGGTTGGGCTTATGGAGTTTTCATGGTGCTTCTATTTGGACCTCCCCCTCCCTCCCTCCCTCCCTCCCCCCATCATTTCAATGACCTTCGACATCTCGTTGACTCGGCTCGTTGCTCCTATCGGAAGGGTTGGCTCCTTACCCTTGCTAGAGACCATCCTCTCTATGGGGATACCCTAATGGAGCTGGGACCTCTTGGAAAATGGAACTTTACGAAAATTGACTATATCCAGGGAGTTTAGGTACCTTCGCGCACGGTGCACTTTCCGATTTTATCCTCACTTGAGGGCAGCCTTTACACCCGTCCTCTAATATCCTTATCGTCTCGTGGAGGGCCAAACGAGGCGAATGACATCGGCAAAACTTTTTTGCGAATTTTATATCGATACCCCGAGCGTCCGTTATCGTCCCTTTTGTACGATGTCGGCGTCTATCTATATAAAGTCTGAATATGGGACGCGTTAACTGCGGAGATAACGGCGCGATTCCAATCTGCTTTTGAATGCCTTTTCGTTTTTTTTTTGGAATTTATCAGTTTTTAAAAAAAAAACATAAATTCACGCTACTGCATTGTAGTTATTATTCCTACTGGCTGACGGGATCAACCTTTAGTCAGGACCTTTGAACCCTGATAATTTTTTTATCCGTTCTCCAAATGTCATGCGAAACGTATACCGGGTGGTATATTATTGTATACGATTTCTGGGGTATCAAATAATTCCCTAGGGTACGTATTTCCAATATGTTTTATTCCCATTATTGCCCAGAGCTATGCAATGTAGAAAAATATAGTAAATCCGCGTATCGGTCACAGCAGCCCGGCGCCATTTTACCTGTGGAAGATAATCACGATAGTCCTGCGGGAAGAAGCAGAAATAAAAAAAAATAAATAAATGAACGAGAGGACACTTTGCGAAAATTTCTAATAAAAAAATGGTACGTATCTCTGTCTCTCTTTTCACTCTTGTACTACCTTATATAGAAAATTTACTGCACTATATGCATTGGATAGCGTCTGCTATAGTATGTATGGTATATACTGTAATATATATATGAGGTATAGAATTGCATCAGAGGTTTATGCGACGTTCACCTCCGTGACAGTCAATTTCGTGGGCAACCAGCCAATCGCGTGCTCGGGACTGAATTTCGCAATTTTCAAAAAGTATCAATGAGAATCGTATACTCACATCCCGTAAATTTTTTTTCTTCTTGTAAATCCTTCGTCCCTTGCAAATATCCTTTTCGCCAGGAAGACGAATTTCATATTCATTGCAATTTTATACCGCGGAAACAAATATCTTGGGATTAGGCAAAAATTTCATAGTCAGCCGAATCGATCTCGGCTCGTTTTGCGGATTTACTACGAAAATAAAATTTCTCAAAGTATACTTTGGATTTCAGTTTTTCCATTTCTGACAAATTTCAAATTTTTTACAGATTTTCTTTTTTTTTTGGATCTTAGCGAAAATAAAACTCAACCCCAAGAAAGACCTACCCTGGAGTCAGCAGCAATGTAAGTAAAAAAAATACGTAACCAGCATATGCGTATAAAAAATACGTAAACGACGTCGATATCTATATTATTCAAATTTTATTGAGTTTCAAAATCCACCCCTCCGCCCCAAAATGTACAGATTCGTTCATTTACAGTATTCGGGGGTTGTAAATGCCTTATGCAATAATGGCATTTAAAAATTTTTTTATCCACCCCCTGCGAATATATTTTCTAGTTCCGTACACCCTTGCACAAGGGTTGTCCCCTTTCGGTATTTCGGTCCTTGTCGGAAGTGACGCGCCGTCTGGAATCAAATATCCGACGTTCGACCGGCTCGATTTAAGTTGAGCATTTCAATCGTCGAGTTGCTCCTACAGGGGTTGAAACTAGGCAAGAAGGATGGGCAAGGGATGAAATCAGAACCGACGGCAGAACCCCTCGATAATATTACCACGATAAAAGTTATTCCCGAGTATTTACAAAAACTCAGTCAGACTTATTAAAAGCCTTTTCCTGTTTATTCGCTTCTTCGAGCACTTGTCGATTTCTCTTTGGAAAAACTAATACATCTTTATTCCCTCAATTTCATAACGGCCACCAATGCTTACGTCAGAAAGTTGCCTACCCAAAAATTCATCCCTCCTACCAACCGCAGGACTAGGGCTGTTATCCTTGTACATCGAAACGTTTAAGGGGAATATTAATTGGGTCGATCGCAGAGTCCCGACTCTTGTTTAATTTCCCTTGGCTATTAAGGACTTTTTACCCTCAAGCCATTAAGGCTGATTCTCAAGCGTCCCATTTACGAACCACTCCCCCTCCCACGAGATGCTCGAACGCGACCACCGTGGAATTTCGGAATGCGAAAGACGAAGAGTGCGCTGGATTCCCTTGTAGAATAAGAATTTCAGTAGGGGATGAAAAGTTCACTGAGCTAGTTCTGTTTTTTTTTTTCAAACCACCACCACCCCCCTAAAATAAATAAAAAAAATAAATAAATAAAAGACGTCGGCGTGTTACGGGCAGCCAGACTGTTGCCGGGCTCAAAATCCAAAGCTTCTCTCGCCCGTCGTGAAAGTTGAGATCAACTGGGGTAGAGTCAGTGGAACGAGCGTCTCATTGTCAGTGTGTATGGGACGCCAGGCGCCGCCTAGTCGAAACCACCCTTAACGTTTCTCCGCGATTTCTCCAACTTTTCTCTTTCGTTCTCCTATCTCGATTTGGGCATCTATCCACTTTTAGAAAATTCTAATATACATCGCTTATGCGTATATCCATTCTCGAGAAACAGGATCGATGAGAATTTCGAGCATCCCCTTAATTACGATTAGCATTGATATCAGGTTGATAAGAAAAAAAATTGCCAGTTCAATAAAATTCGAATCCGACTGTTATTTTGTCAGAGTCGCGGTTATCGAGTTATCCTCGTGAAAAGTTTGCCGAATGTCAGAGAGTGGCCGAAAACTTTCCTTGTCGTCTCGACGGTAACTTTCGCGTACCTCACTACTTCATGGAACGAGTTGTCCCGAGGCGCGTTCGTCAGTTTGGGAAACAGAAAAGAAAGGAAAAAAAAAATACCAACTTACGAAAAAAAAAGTACATAGTAAGTACAGTCGATGTCATTTTTATAAAAAGAAAAAAAAAGATATACCGTGCATACAGTCGATGACGTCACGATCGAAAGAAAATTTTCATAATTCATAAAAAAAAACCTCGCATCCAGGGCAAAGGGTGGACATCGAATTCGCAATGCTCCAGTATTGTGAAAAACTTGAAAAAGGGTTAAAGCAAAGTGAATTATTTATAGGTCGTTTATCGCGACCAGCTTCATCCCCTATTTCACATCGTCCGTTACCACCCAAGTGAATCTCTCTGTAAGGGTAGGAAAAAAAACTTCAACCCCTATAAGTGGAAGTGAATTCGCACTAACCATTATCCACGGTGTCGGCGCCACTTCCGTAAGAAGAAAGACTGACAATAGGTGCGAGCTGAGGGCGAGAAACTAAAAGAAAAGTGGATGAGGACTGAGGCAACCTCATTGCCTGCGACAAAGAGCCTGGAATCCAAGGACTTTCTTCGGGCACAACATTTATTTCCGGGGATCGACGAGGGCATTGACAAAGCGTTTCCGGTGGTCCGGGTGACAAGTAAATTGCATAATACCTGCCGGTAACAAAAGCGACTGGAAGGGATGCAAAGTTAAATTTAAATTTATCCCATTGTTCCGCGAGGGTTAATTTATCGTTTTCGTAGGACAAAGTGACGACGGTAAGAAAAACCCCTGGAAAATAGACACTAGGAGGAAAAAAAAGTGGAGTGTCGAGTTGATGAGAAATGAGGTAAAGAGTGTCAGACGGCTCCTAGAAAAGGAAACTTCATCCACTAGCACGTGAAGGATGGCTGCCCTTTTTTTTTTCCTATTCGCATTTTGTTTTTTTTTTTCAACCCTGACAATAAGAATCCTCAACGGAGACAGCGATACTTTTTAGCACTGTGAAAATCCGAACGACAAAGACCTGCATTGAAAACTCCACGGAATTCTCGTGGTCATTCGCGACCGAGTGGAGCTTACGAGATCGATCCTACGAATCCAATTTATTTCTACTGGCGAGGATTTCTCGAGATATTACCTTTGCACTTAAAGGGTCTCCCACGTGTGGACAAATGACACGATCGGGTCCACGTGTGCTCGAGATGTGTCATTTTAAAAAATAAAACTGCCCCGGGGGCAAAGGACACGAGCACGAGTAATTTACTTTTCTTAATTAATTCCCCGTTCAAGGTATAACCCGTAAAACGTTTACGAGGCAATCGTAAAAATGCTCGAGGGTAGTACCAACCCCCTAACGAGACATCATACCTAAGAGAGAGAAAAGTTACGCAAACGATTAGTCACGACGAACTTTTCAATAACTTCGTCCTCTCAGTCCCGCGAGGAGAAAAGGTTGTCTGCCTGGTTTTATTACTGGGGTGGATTTTATTCCACGGTTGATTTAAAGCCACGGGATAGTTAATTCAGAGTTTTATCTAATTTGTATCTACAGGACGATGCGCTGAGCAGCGTCAAGGATAACGGGATTCGCGTGGAATCGTCGCTCTTCTTGTACGGCCAGTAGTGTAGGTCGTGATGTGGTCAGACGAGCCAGGGTCCGATCAAAGGGCCGAAGGATGAAACCAGCCGCGAAGCGATGCAACTTCTATATGTAGTCTACATAGGCTGATCCTGCGATCCTGTTAAACTGCCCATGTACGACCGTTATATTAATCCCAGTTCACACGTGAATTCATATACGTGTAACCGAATCACGTGACTGTCGCTGGATTCGATACGGAATATGAAATTTGATCTGACGCGAATATCGGAATTGGGTTCGTAGGATTCCTGTACGGTGTTACAGGTATGCGTGAGAAAGCATTGATTAAGAATCCTTTTATATTTATGGTATATATATATATACAGGGTCATCTGGAATTACCTTAGAAAGTCCAATTAGTAAATGGATCAATGTACCCGGGTATATAATTTAATTGGTGCAATTTCATTTGGCTGTTTTTTTTTTTTTTCTTTTAAAACTCGATTCGACCTCAGCGGGTAGGCAAAGTGATTCGCGGTAAAAGTACTTGACGAAAAATATTGTGCTTGCGCAAAAGTTGAAAGTCTCGAAGCTTTTAGATGCGACATTTGAGGAAAAGCGTAAATGGAGCTTCCGGTAAGAACGAACCGAGAAATAACAGTCCCACCCGCTGTCCGAATGCGTTTCGAAGCTCCCCTGTTTCTGAGCTAAAACCACGAAGCCAGACTCGAGTGGTCGTCGTTGGTGCACGGATCGGCGGAAAAGGAAGCGAAAAAACGGAAAAGAAAGCGAAAGAAGAATCTCAAGCATGGAGGAAAGCAAATCCGATAATTTCATAAGGCTGGAAAAAAACACTTCACGCGGGGATTTAGGACACCTTGAGGCGATACCGAAGCGAGGAATGTGGGAAATAGTTGGCCGTAAGACGAAAAGGGGTTATGAAAGAGGATGAAAACGGTTTATTTGACCAAGGGAGGCGATCGGCGGTAGCCATCGCGGTCTACGGTAAGATTCTCGATCAGTGGTTCTCATTACGAGATCATTTTTAGAGCTAGTCCTGGCTACGAAGGAAGACATTGGGGAGGCTGTGGGAAGGGGTTGAACAAAAAAAAAATGGGGGAAAAAAATAAAAATAAGATACGCTACTATGCCAAGACGGTTATTTCGTGGGCCAATTTGGCAGGCGCGAGCGGTCGCGTGGTAGGGGTTGAAAAGTCCCTAGACATAAGGGTAGCTTCACCGAGAGCCGTAACGAGAGGGTGGCGTCGATATATCAGCCCGGCAATACGAATTTCCACGAGTTGTCCATTGTTGCGTTTATTTTCGTTGGTCGTGCACTGAATCAACGTTTACAGGGCTGCCAACCGCCACAATGGGCGCCACGCGCGGTCTGCCATTCCCCATAGACTAGGGACCTTTTTTTTTTTTTTTAATCCCTTTTACGTTTACGCGAATGCTCTCTCTTAAATTTTTCTCGAAATTTCAGTCGCGAGTGGATAGGAAAAACTAGAATGAAATTTCTTTGATTTTTAATTGAATTTTTTCGTAAATTTTTCCATTCCCCCGTATCCCTTTTTATCATATTTCGGAACCCCTTATTCAACATGCTCTCCCATGCTGTCTATTCGTATCGATAAACTCCTCGCTCCATTCTCGTCTAGCCACCCTCGGGGAATTTTCACGCGAAATCCAATATCAATGAAAAAGTCTACATAGCGCTCTCTGGCTAAGATAAATATCGGCAAGGATTTACATGTTCTACACGCGGACCCTAAGGGATGTAGATACATCCCTTACAGGAGGGAAAGGCAAAGCCGAATTACTTCCGTCTGAACCACTGGAGACTTAAAGCACTCTCACGTGTTTCCCCGGTTCGGCCCGTCTCGCCGATTTTCAGCCCTCGTAGACCGAGGGAGAAAAAGACAGTGCTCGAACTTCCTGAAGTCCCCTTCGAATACACGTGACAAGGCTTCTCCAATCCCATAGCGTCACTCTCGAGTTTTTCTTCGTTGCTCCCCCCTCTAAAAAAAAATCAAAAAAAAAAATAACCCAAAAGCTCGATCGTTAGGGGTTCGCCGGATGACAATGGATCTTCATTAGAACGGCTAAGGGCGTCGAACGACGATCCGTTCGTAATCATTCCAAATGATTTGTCGCATGAAAATTCTCGTTTGCGAAAAGAAATTTATCCATCTGCGAGTTGTCGTTGGGAAAGAGGAAAATGTCAAAATCGGCTATACAATTTTTTTCGAATTTTTGTAACCTGACAATGTATCCCGTGCTACACGTGACGCCGGTGGTGATTTAATACGTCGGATGAATCGCAGCGTTCGTGAACACGAGCGACACTAGCGCCAGCGGCAAACTCATTAATTAACAGCGAGAGGACCGACTAAATAGCTGGAAATTGTTGGGCGCTACTGCGAACGGTACTGGTCCGGAGGCTTAAATGCCGGAAGTTCTCCGAGCCGTAGCTGGGGGACGATTTCGCACGAGGGCTGATAGTACCGATTAATTATCCCGAACGACACGGATGTTTCTAAGCTCGACCAAAGTCCAGGTTACGGTTTATCGAGCCTCGTCACTCTTACGAAATAAAATTCTTTCCAACTAGGATCAAGGGACTCATCCTTGCGGCTTCCTCGAAGGATCGTGATGCGAATCGAAAGGAGTCGCCGCTGCGATGGTTACAGAGACGCGATCCCCGTTAATTCGACTTCCGCTCGGTTATCCCGAACTCCGCTCCACTTATCTCCATATCAAAGTTTCCAAGCAGTAAACAAAAATACGTAAAAGCGAGGCGTAAGAAAGAACGAAAAAGTACTTTGAACCGTGCGGTAGAAAAATGACAAAAAGTGTCCCTGCACATCAAAGAAGAATAATAATAAAAAAAAATAAAAAAAAAATAAAAAAAAAAAGAGTAATATCCAACAAGGGGTTTCCGAAAAGAATGGGCTCTCGGAAAATTTGCGAGTATCATCCCGAATACGGGTAATTTAATAAAAATGTCTGTGCCCAAAGAGTATAGGGGTTGGATGTAAAGGGGGACCCCGTTTTAAAGCTGCACGTTAAAACAGTGGGTGATGCTCGGCTCGTAAGGGCGGGAAGGGACGATAGGGTGAAATTAAGCATCGCTTTCGCGGGAACTCGGTTAACCCCCTACCAATCCACGAGAGCGGCCATAAATTTCATTGCAGTCTAGGAAAACATCCCAGGGGTAGACACCCCTTTCGAGTCAGGAATTAAGGGCTCGTACCCGCGACAGCGCAAAGGTACACTTAGCTCCAGGTACCTGTCCATATTTCAATCTAAATCTATACGTGGTTCATCCCTTCCACCGCGCACTCTAGCGCCACCACTGGTACACGATATATGTTGTATAAATATATATTACATAAATATATATTATATAAATATATATTACATATATTTATATATTGTATATATTTATATATTGGATAAATATATAGTATATAATTCACTTTACTCACCGATCTTGACTTCCGGGGGTAGCGCCTTGACGGTCAAGCTCAGATGAACGAGCTGAAGTACGAACACGGAGGCTAGCAGGCAGCCCGGGCCCCCCTTCATAGCTCATCTCGACGAACCACCCCCTATCCACCCTCCACCTACAAAGTACGCACAGATCACCAGAACCAGCAGCCGGTAGCGTCGCCGCCGCCGCCGCCGCCGCCGCCGCCTCTCACAGCCCCGACCGAGCTACCCCTTTAGGGTCTGAAGCTCGCTAGCCCTACATCAACCTGAAACACAGAGGTCGAAGAAGACACATTGAATTATTATGGTCAGCGATTCGTAACTGAAGTACACAAATTCGTAAGGGGGTCCCCGGGTAAGTCGTTAGGTTAGGAAACAAGGGATGACGAGTTAATTCACGACGTAACGACGCCTCGCACCGAAGACGTTAAAGGGCGGCTTCTACCCTTAACCCGAGTACTCCTACACTCGCTGAGAGAGCGGAATTGCGCAATTTGTCCCAGGGGGTAGTTTTATCCACCCTCGAAGAAGAAAAAAAAAAAATGTACAAATTGATACCGGAAGAGGCATTATTTCCATGGGTTCCGCTAATTAAAAGTCTCCTGGGACGAGAGGGTTCTGACTAATAAATACCAAGAGGGGTGGTACAGTCAATGCTTAAGTACTAAGGGATGAAATGACTCGAGTGGCAGCCGCGTACGTACCTGCTGCACGTTGCCGAGGAACATGAATCTTTTCTCGCAAGAATCAAGCCTCTACAGCATCGAGGAGGAAATGAGTGGCGGCCCCGTATTCGGATAATATTTAACCCCTTCACTGCCGGGGGTTGAATGACCTGAGCCAACGGGTTAATTTTCTTTTCAAAAGTGCGACGTACTCCCTGCATTCCCCACCCTCCTTCCTGTCGGCAATTTTTGCATAATTAGGTGTTTACGATTTGAATGGCTGTCATCCCAGCTACCCTATTTCCTACCTATTTCCTGCCCTCTTCATTCTCATTCCACTTAACGTATCATCCAGCATCTTCCTCGAGCTCTCTCAACATTTTCTTCTACTCCTTATATCACCCTTCATTTCCTTCGGAGAAACTTTTCTCCTGCCAGTTATATACGTTATCTTCTCTCTCTCTCTCTTTCTCTCTCTCTCTCTCTCTCTCTCTCTCTCTCTCTCTCTCTCTCGTCTGGCAACGTCGAGGGGCAGTACCGAGAGAAAGTTGTATATCGGTTCCCCCTTGTCAAGGGGGTTGTTTTTGTTCCCGGCTGGAAAGGCTATCCTCCATAAGCGTTTCTTGTCTCTGGAAAAGACCCTCTACGAATTACACACAAAATTCTCGACATTTCGACCGAAGGGGACGAAAGTCGTTCGCTGCCTACGCCTTCTCGATTCTACTCTTCCAAATCAACTTCCGGCTTTCACTTGGTTGGCCGTCGGTTTCGAAGAAGATTTCATTGATAACAAAGTGCGTTATCGTTAGAATCTATTTGGCGAAAACACCCTTGTTACTCGTGATAAAGATATTTCAATTTCACTTTCAATTATAGGAAAAATCCTCATCGAGAAAACATTCGATCGCTTGGCCAATCAATTTTCGAGCTCTGCCGTGCATCGAATACCCTAAAGCGTTAAACCCCCAACGGAGAAAGTCGTTTGAGAAATTTTAAATTTACCGGTCGAAACCGATTAAACTGTCGCGACAAGCTGCCCGGTATTCGTCCCACGAATTTCTTCGAGGGTAACAGGAGGAATGAGAGTAAAAGAAAAGGGAGTGACGAATTCCAATTATTAATGCCAAAGATGGTCTTCGCTTCCAATCGGGTCGGTATCGCGAATCGCGCAACGACTTTTCCAAACTTTTGTCGTTCGATGAAAATGACTTCGAAAATCTACCGAGAAAACTTTAAGTCGAGGGATTTAATTTACCGTGACGTCGCCGCGCCCTTTGCCTCTTTCTCCAAAATAATATCGCGTTTACACAATGTAACTTTCCTCGAGGCTTCGTGCCAAACTCTGTTCCGCTAACTTCGATCCAGATCGTTTCACCGATAGAGGATTGACCGAACGCAATACCGGATGTCGTCATGACCTAACAGATACACACAAACACACACACACACACACACACAAATATATATATACATTGCACAAAATTCAATTTTGTTTTCCACAATAAGCACGCAAAGAAAAAGAATCCAAGTATCTGAGTAAATCGATTGAATTTTATTCGACATTTTCTTCACGGATTTTAATAAACTTTTTCGAATAATCCTGAAAGGATTTAATATTGCGGTAAAGGTCGAATGCTTCTGTAGCCCATGGGTTCTACGATATGCGTTATTGATCTTATACGATCGTTTGAGACAAAATTCTACAAACACGTTCAAAGTATTGCGCAAGGGTGGTCAGTGGTCAAATACGTAAAACGTTGCGCGAGGTGCCTGGTTGATTTTCAAAGGTTGAAATTTACTTAAGAATTTTTTACCCGCACTAGTTGCCTTTCCGCTGTTACCCGGCGAATCCTCAAGTGGGTTCAATCAACCCTTAATTGTTTACTTTCCATTGGGATGCACCGTGGCTAACTTTCAATCCCGGTTAACGAGACGCCAAGTAATCCCTCAGTCCCTGAGCTCCCTTGGAAAATCAATTCAAAGCGAAATCACAGGGTAACGAGAATAACGCGATGTGTCTGCTCATTAATAATTTTCGACGGATTGAACGTAGCTAAGAAATAACGATGTCAGTAGATAATCGCGTGCACTAGTCAGACTGGTTCTCCACATAATTTCCACGTAGTTACTAAACCCAGCGTACTATCGCGTGCATAATGAATTTTTCTTTTTTTTTTTTTTGAATTTCCCGCCTTTCTTTTAATCGGTCTCCTGCACTGTAACTATGCAACCTACAGCATTCGAGTTACCTAGAAATTTTCCATTAACCTTCTTTTCAAGATTCGTTCCTAAGGACTCTTACTTAGCGTCTGAAACTTCTTTGCCGACGTCACAGAGCAAAGTTCACCCTATATATATATATATATATATATATATCCAATTTTATTTCACAGTATCGCTCCGAGTCAATGTTTGAATACAGAGTGAAAGGGAGTAAAAGAAAATTCCGTAAACACGTATGAAAAAAAAATATATATATATATATCAAACTCATAAAATCTTCAACCAACCCTTAACCCGAAGGTTAAAGTTAACGAGTATCGTGCATTGAAATTCCAACTTCCTCGCCACCCGGTAGATGTCCCTTTACGACCTAAACCAGACCAAGTTTGTATTTTCGCGGTAGCACGTATCCCGCGTAAAAGAAACCTTCGATCGGTGAAAAATACATATGTGAAAGACGTACATAGTTAATGTCGCGCGAGGGAGGAAATCGTCGAGCAATAAAAAAAAAGAAGAAAAAAAAGAAGAAAAAAAAGAGCACGTGTACCACGTGCCGCGAAAGCGTGAAAATGAAGCTGAGGGGGGGGGGGCGGGATGAGCAGGCTGAAAGAGAATCAAGAGGAGTCCAGGGGAATACGAAGGGTTGAAATTTCTCCTGACTCCCAGTCCCCGGGTTAGACTAGCGAGTCAGTGTGGAGAATCAATGGCTGCTGGGAAATATCGAGTCTCGTGTGGATGTGCAGACTGGCTGGCGTCTTTTTCGAATCTTTCTCTCTGCTCTCCCTACTCGCAGTCGTTATAAGTTAGGGCCCGTTTTTATCTTGCGAGACTGTCTACGTTTTACTACCGCGGACCAAGTCGCCGGGAACCCTGACGATATTTCTTGGCTTGAGCGATCGCGCCCTTACATCCTATCCACATGGGTCTTTCCTTTGCGCTCCCTCTCCTCTTCGTTGGACTCCTTGTCGTTTTCTCTCTCTGTTTCTCTTTTTCGGCAATGTCCCCGGAGCCTGTGTGTGTTTCTGTTGTTAACGTATGCCAATCGATCTTGGGAGAAAGGAAAAAAGTTACTGCATGACGAATCTAGAAAAAAATAAAAAATGTTCTAGTAAATTTGAAAAAAAAAAATGAAAAAATTCTTGTGCAACGAAAGACATACGAAGGTAGGAAGAAAGTGGTTGGAAGTGGGAGAAAGGCGAACGGACTTTATACTAACATAGTGGGGTTGGGGGTGGGGGGAGAAAGGACTTTCTTTATCAAATCCCAACGGAACTTTGGGGATGCATCGGTTTGATTAAGCGCTGGTGGATTTTGCAAAATCTATTTCTCACCCTCGAGGGAAAGAAGGATTTGATTGGGTGTTTTTACATTAGAATATTCATCCTGCCATTCATGGTGGGATTGTAACCCTTTTGATTTATCGTATTCTCTCGTAAGATGCGTCCCTGGGTACCTTCGCCTTGAATACAGTGAATCGGACATAGGGAAGAAAGAGAGAAAGAGAGAGAGAGAGAGAGAGTAAGCGCAATAAAAAGAGACATAATTTGCAACGTGTTGTTGCGAAAACGACGACTCAATAGTTTTAATTTCTTTCGGCAAATTCAATTTGTCGAAATTCGTAAAATTCAAAAATCTGATTTACCCATATATCCGCTACGAGCTTTCGAGGATCTCTTAAATTTACATGAAAATAGAGAAGGGCTGCGAATTTATTAAGACTCGAGGGAGCTCGGGTAAGGAAGTGGCAGATCAACCCCCTGATATCACAGGTACCCTGAAACAGACGAAGGGTCTAAGGGTTTATCCCTTACATTGAAAAAGGAAAGAAATCACCGAGCGAGATTTCAAACCTTTTTTCTCCTTCGATCATTTATTTATTCATTCGTGCATTCATTCGTTCCCCTACATTCGGAAACGTTAAGTGAATTTAAATATAGGAGACAAGCTGAAGACGCCCCTTGAATCTCTTGTTTTAATATACATCCTTTCCCAACTGCTTAAGCGGGTATTAGTACTGGGACAAGCGGGGTTAGAATTCATTTCCCTTGTTGAATATAAAAAATTGCAAATCCACCCCTTGCATATATCGTGCCTTTTCAATCTGCTTTGTACCAAGTGACTAATTCGCCTAAGCACCCAGTATTCGTCCTATAGACTCCGTATAGACGTGCGGGTGACGCGCGTCAAATTTGAGAAATTTGAAGCGAATGTAGAAAAGGATCAAAAACGTAATTGACAATGGATAAACAAACTTAAAAAAAAAAAAAAATTTCGTTAAAATACGTTCTAGTTACAGTAGCAGATGTCGAATTCGGATTCAACCCTATTTGTTGGTCTGTTTCGAGTAGAAAGTATTTTTGCTTTCTTTGCTTTCCTGCTTGATAAAAGGTCAAAAGAGGGGATAGGGCGAATTCAGGGATTGAAAAATACGATTTCCAGCCAAATAGTTCTCTACAGAATAAACGGGACACGTGGAAAAAGAATTTGGCCCCATTCATTCCTTATTTTTCAATATTCATTTCTTCTCCCTTTTTACTTTTTTTTTTTATTTTCCCTTCGAACCCCCCACGAAAACGTTTTTTTTTTTTTCCCCCAGAAAATGAGAATTAGTCGAGATCTCTCACAAACTGCTCGTTAACCCGAGCATCAATTCTACGTCACAGGTTCCCACCAGTCGCTTATTTAAAATCGAAAAACGTTTTATTCTTCTGTTAGTCCGCGTTTAATTAACGTCTTCCGCTCGACCAGCCACCCAGAATCCCACCCACTCCTGGAAACCCATACCCGTTCACCGTTTAAAAAAATGCAGGTCGATATCACAAAAAAAAATTTCTTTTTGAAAATATCTAGCCGAAACAACATTTTCGAGTTTTCTTCGTATTCGACATATCCAGTCTGACTCTGTACAGTACGCATCTACTTGGGAGACTCAGCGGCCATTATTAAAGATACAACGTTATATATATCTATACTACGATGAATGCGCATTAATTAAAATACGTAACAACCACGACATTTGCATGTATGAAATATTATTTATTTTATGCAGACGCTTTATGGTGTGCCAGACGGTAAAAGGCAGCTGCGACGTATACGAACTTTATTGGGAAATAAACGCGTAGTGCGATCTCACCTGTATCGAGTAATAAAACGGCAAATCCTCAAGTAACGTTCGCCCTGACGTTGATACAGTCTCCTATGCAGGTCTATTGTTCAGCATAAATTTTTGTAATATTTCACGAAGTAACGACACTTTTTTTTTATGGCTGTATATCACACGAATAAACAGCATAATGATTATTCAATAAGGAGTGCGCCCGAGGTTCAATCTAAAACTGCTAAGAAACACTAAAAAGTAACTATCGATATTTATTAATAAATAAAAAATTATTTGACAGCTAATTTTTCAAAATTCTACTCTGTAATCTTTAAATTTTACGTCCCACCAGACTGTCACCTGTCATTTCATTGACGTTCATAATTTACGTAAAATGATCTTCCGACAGACAGATATCTATTTCCGAGCTACGCAAACATAGCCTAATCTTTATAATCTACTATAAAAATCCAACTCACCGAGATGAACACAGATATCCTTCCGTGGCAGCGGCCGGCGCGCGACTGATCTCTTCCCCAGGAAAGCACCCCTGGTGCTTGCTAGCTACACCGGCCACGTGCTTCGGCGGCTACTGCGCATGCGCGGCACGTGGTGTTTTCAACGTCTTCGGCTTCCTCTGCGAACCTTGTGAATTTTCGACTAGTCGAGTCAAATACGCTCAGTCGAGGATCAGCCCTCGAGCAGATAACCAATCATCGATAAGAATCTTAAAAACGTGTATTATATGATAATCGATCAATAAATTTTTGAACAGACCCCAGGCACGATCAAGGGCAATTGACTTTTGAAAAATTATAAAATAATTAGAGCCTAGACAATTTTTTTTTTTAGCGAAATTCAAATTTTTTCCATGAAAAGGTCGATAAAGTTTCGTTGCTCGACAAGCCATGTAATTCGCTTGGGGTTGCCTGTCCCCTTGCTAATTTATTCGTTTCCGGATCCCCAGGAAAGTTGATACCGAATAACATCATGGCGGATTCGTTATCGTGTCGAGTGGGACGTTAACCCTTGTGTAATTAGGGCTCGGCTCAGATGAACGTTAAGGGGTTGAAATTTTTGGGATAAGCAGAAACCTCACGATTAGCCCTTAACTGCTCGCGACTTTAAATTCAATTAAGATTTTATTTCACTGAATATATTTTCTGTCATACCCGGATTTTCTTTTGTCCTCCTACACTCGTTACTGCCGTTTTTCTTACACCAGCCTGTCGCCCCTCGTTCCAATAAATAAAAGCCTCTCGTGTCACTCGTGAAATATTTCAACCTAACTTTACTCGTGAATCATTCGTGGCCTGAATCAGCAATTCTTACCCCATAATACTTTCTCTAATATATATATATTGACATATTGATATATATCAATATACAGTATATTCACATTATCGCAACGCATGTATTCTATATGGACAGATAAATCATCTACACTTTTATACTTGTAGATTTATTCACGTAACGCGTATTTTCACTGCACTAATGCTCTATGGCTTTTTTGATATTTTTATAGGTTAGGGTTCAAAAAAAAAAAAATCAAAATATCTCGTAATTTGCCGTTCGCCAAGGCATCCTTAACGATGCAGTTGCTCTAATACATCCAGTGTATGCTGGGGTATTTGTAAAGCGCAGTACGGCAGCTTGTGAGACCATAGAGTTTCAACGAAACGGTAACGACTTTCGAAGTAACGTAGAGGAAAATGAGGTTTCCGGGAATAATTTTTGGAGCTTCCGGTGCAGTTTATTTCGAAAAGGAAAAAGAAAAGCCGATCGGCCCTGCACCTGTAACCGAATAATTCGCAAAGTTTTCGTTCCCTTTTCTTTTTCCACATAAAATCGACAGCGATATTTTCGTCGTAAATACTCAAGGTATCCGCAATGAAGAAGGGTTATTATTTGATCTCTAGGTAATTTATGTCGATTAAAAAAATTTGATTTTCTGATTTAACCTTATGATGGCCTCCTCAGTGCTCGCTGCGCAATAAATAACAATGGGATTCCGTTATTCGTTCTGAGGCGTTATTACTTTATAACGTCGTTACTTAGAAAGCGTATTACGGTTGCGTGTCTGCAGCTCACCTGCGTCGGGTTATCACCCATTTAATAACGTGGATATACGCCATTGCGTAAGACTTTGCCAGTGTACATACTGCCGTATATCAAGATACTTTATTTACGTCGAAGCAATTTCTTGGAACTCTGCGAGAAAGGTTCTTCCGTTTCGCTTCCTGTTTTCTTGCTTTTTCACTTCCGGCGAAATGGCTGCGCGGTCGTCTTGCGGTTTTCAGCCAATAGAAATAGGGTAGGAAATGCGGAAGAAAGAAGAAGCTGGATGAAGCAAGAATTCGGATAGTGTTAAATTTGACATTTATTGGTAAGCAGGTTGCATCGCCGTTTTAGAAAATTTCTTATCGAAAAACGATTTTTTTTTTCGTATCTTAAAATTACCTGATATCACATTTGAGAAAATAAAAATAACAGCCATCTGGGACGCTACTTTGTAACTCACTGGGAACGTCTGTATTTATCTTTGACGAGGGAAGCTGCGGTTGAAATTTTCTGCTTTCCTTCTGAAATCGAATAATCAATTGATCTTCTGTTATCCGGTGGAGGATCGATTTTTTAAATGAAAATAGTGGCTTTTTGAGTTTGAAAATTTATGGATATACGTATAGACGAAATGTCTTGGGTCAGGTTAGGTATCTTTGGGTTTCTTCCAGAATCCGAATTGGTCCAGGCCGGCAATCTAAAAGTTAAAATGACCGTCTTGGTTAAAAGATTAGGGGGGCGGGGGGGGTAGATTTTTCATTAATATAGAGAAAGCACCGTCTGCCATTGACGGTATTAGACGTCTATGAATGAAAGCTCACTGTGTCCAATCTCTATTGGAGAAAGTAGAGAAAGTCTAGAGTAGGTGATTGACTCGCGAATAAAGTTATTTGGCAAAATCAATCATGTCGTCGATTGATCTGGGTCGAAGGGACGAGCTAAACTTTGCACGTTCTTCGCGAAATTGAGATAGGGACTGCAAAGCGTGACTTTTCTAAAAGTGTTGTTGAGGAGAAGCGGGAAGGCTGGAACGTGAGTCTGAGAAAGGGATGTCTTGGGATATGTTAAGGGACGACTGGTTTGGCTTCGAAGAACCCATGGCTACCAGGAAGAAAGGGAGCGTGGAAAAGTTATGTGACTTTTGAGTCTTTTGCGCCATTGAATTTCCAAATAGCGAATTCTTATGACGGAGTCGCGCAGGGGGATTAAAATCTCATTAGCGGTCATAGGAAAACTTGAAGATTCGAAATTACATTGCATTTTATTTATTTCGTTCATCCCTTTACGTTTTCGCTTATTATTTTATTTACTTTTTCGTTTTTGAGTCGTAGGCGTCTCTGATGATTCTTTTTACTCTCGTCCCTCCCGCCGATACCTCGAGATATTGATTTTTCATCCTTAGGGCGTGTTTTGAATTCTAGTTTTTATTCATGGAGTAATAGGGGGATGGAAATTACTATTTATTACTCGCAAATAGCATGGACACGAACCTCAAGCTAATGTTCGTTTTACGTTTCGATTCGGAGATAGCAGGACGCGCTTGGCGATACAACCGTGCGATGGCGCTAGCATCGAGGGTGGTAAACACTGGTGGTTTCGGCCTTCACGATTCTATTGAATGAACACGTGTGCGTTGAACGTTCGCAGTGAAAGAATTCCTTAAGAAAAATCCATTTATACAGACCATGAGCAACTGGTCATCTAGAAATATGGAGAAAAAAAATATTTTGGTATCTCGCCGATTTATGGTAGTAAAAAAGTAATACTTTGCCCTATGTTGTCTCTCTCTCTCTCTCTTTCTCTCTCTCTGGTTTCCTTTCGTTTATGTGCGAATTTCGTATTGCGAAAACGGTTACGGCCACCCCTAAGAATCGAGGGTTGCAATCCGAATAAAGGAAGATTATCCAGCAGTGCCGTTATTTTCACTCGCGGTCGAACGATTCATTGCAATTTTCTCTTTAGAGACTTTCTCAGCCGTAATTTGAAAAAACCCTGAAATTAAGAAAAAAAAATATTATTCAAAGGCCAGTTGTATTGTCCAATTGTTTCGTATCAATTTTTGCGAACCCTCTCGACTGCATTAAAGATTTGCGAAAAATTATCGTTCTCAAAGATCTCTGGATTATATGATAATATTTTTTTTAGCTAAGTTTACTGAGCTGCATTTGTGCTTCAAATAAAATTGCAAGTAAAAATAAAAAAAGTCACGTCGGACTGTTAGTCAAAATTTTTTTTTACAACTCTCAAAATAACGAATTACCAGAATGTTCAAATTTCACGTGGATCCATTTTCTCGAAATCTTCCCCTAGGGATTTAGCAGCATAGAAATATTTTGTCGAACTCTCAAGCACCGGCCGTACAAATTAATAGCGTGATTAATGCGAAAGTTGCGCTATAAAAACTGGCGCTGAGCAAGAGCAGCCCCACAACATAATTTCCCAGCGAAATTCCATTCAGTAGGCAAAACTGTCGAGTCCCAGTCTGGGAAGTTTTAAATGACCTCAAATTCTACGATATGCTCGTCTGCCACGAACAATATTCCATTTCGACAAGATCCAATTATTAACGCGACAAACCCATTGCGCAAGGAACATCAAAATAGTTGGAATAGCTTACGATGACGACGTATAACGATATGACGTAATAATATAACAATAATAGTAACAATAACAATAACAATATTTACAAAACAGTGTCCCTTAAAATTTTCCAATAACCCCATTGCTTTTCAGACTTATCTATAAATTGGTTTTGATTTTTCGCCGCGGCAAGTTGGCAACCTCGTATATATTAAAAAGAGCCGCAATAAAAGCGACACATCGGCCGCAGCGTTGCCAACGATAAGAATGTTTAAATGGCAGCAATTAGCCCCTTGATGATGGAGATAGGTTTTATACGCTTTCATTTGTTTTGCCAACCTCGGAAAATGTATCAGTAGGTACCACTTTTCGTAATTGTCTGTCTGACATTAAAAAAAAAAAAAAAATACTAAATCAACCTTTTTCCCAAATCGGCTCTTATCTCTTATCGACAGTAATTCAAACGAAATTTGGGTACCGAGAACATCGCGTGCCCTGAATGCCCGTAACGATACTGACTAAACGAATTTTTCGAAAATGACCCTCTTTATATAACAGCTTAAATACATTTACGAATTTTCGTAATATTTTTATGCTCCATTTCGTCACGCCCAACTGACTTTTTAATCATGCAATTAACGTGTTATTATATAACAGAGTCGAATGGCGGCTCCGCTACTCACTCGGTTGTCATTGATTGCTCGGCCAAGCCGTTCAGCAGCGCCATTGTTCTTGAGAATTATGTCACAACAATTGATCCAAACTTGCCTTGAGAACAATGCCATTGATACGTGGCGATTGTTAAAAACATGTTAAACATTTACCGGGGGTTCTCATGTCATGTGTAAGCGATCGAACAGGCAGTGCAGCCGTCTGAAAAATTGAATGCATTTTTGTGTTTATATAACTGACATGCACTGACATCCATAGTGCATATAACTGCACTCGCGCTTAATTATCTACCAGACCGTAGTCCATTTCTCACAGTGTAATTTTCATCTGCAAAAACAATTTCGTATTCTCTTTTCGAAAGAAATGACGTCGATTTCCCGAGTTTCCTTCCTTTTTGTATTTCTGCTCGTGCTTCTGCTTCTGTACGGTCGTGAAGTTCAGGTATTGGTTATTATTATTATTATTATTACTATTATTATTATTATTTACGATGGTACCTAACGTGAAGGTGCCGCTGCGTTTCTCGCCATTTTCTACTCGTTCTATGCTCCATTGTCGCCTTCGGAATTATTCCATTAATTTATTACGGCGATCTAACGAGGTCGTTTCGTATTTCGATGGAACATTCGCTTTTGCAGGCTTCCGAAAACTTCCTCGGCTCCTTCTTCAATGACGTCAAGGATTTCTTCGTGGAAGGTATACGAAAATATGAAATCATCGGTCAACACTTATCGGATAGGTTTCGATCGAGGACGAAACAAAAGTTTTCGACGCGATAAAGAGATGCGGGAGGAATCACAAGGGGGGGGTTTATAGAATTGCGAAAATACATAGTTTAACGATAATAATTCGTACTGATTTCTGTTATCATGACAACTCTTAGCTTAGAAATACAAAGTTATTTTTCATTCTGAGCTCAGGACTTTATTAGTCAAACAAATTGAGACACAAGAAACTCGACAACATGTCATGCGACTTGACGGCGGCCTGCGTCGCCAACGTACTTATTCGACCGAAGGGCCCCGAGGCGTCACGGGTTCTCCCGGACTCTCCCGAAAGGCGACGGAAACTCCCGAGCGGTCGGGGACTCGGCGCCGTTACGAAAATCACGAGGAACAACAAGATGTTCGCCAGTAGCCCGAAAGTGTGGTGAGGTGATAAATAAAGAGAAAGGAAAATAGTGCACGGGAGAATAAGGAGGGGCGAAAGAAGACGTGGTAGCGAGAGACGAAAGGGAAAAGACAAGGTGAGATAACAGCCTCTTTCAGGTATGTATCTTTTCTTTTCGGTTGCAACGAGATTTTGACTAGAATGGCAGACGGACGATTCCCCTTTCACGTTTTCCCTATCAACCCCACAAACAGACATATGTAGGTTAAGGTCACACGGTAGATTAAGTAAGTATAAGATTTACTATGTAGATTTTTTAATATTATACAAAGCAATGTCGCAGATATTCTGTGCTTAAGAGTCACTTAAAACTTCCTTACTCTTCCCTCATACGGGTTTCTTTCGAAATTTTCGTCTGAAATTACGTTTAAAGCATTTATGTAACGTCAATGTGAAATAAGCAGGATACAACACGTTTGATTTTTTTAACCGAAATTATTGCATAATTTAGGTCTAATTTAGGGCTAATTTTTGAGCCCATATTTGATTTTAGGGCTTACCGCCTTAAGGGGTGGATGTGTGGTGGACCCAGTTTAGGCCCAAGCTGGGTCCACCACATTCGTTCTCACTCACCTGACACGATAACCTCAACTTATTATACGTCATATTTTTGGGCTTTTTAAGGGCTGTCGAATGCGCCTAGGCGCAATTAAATCGGACCACTCCTTCTGAAAATGCACCCAGAAAACGAGTGTGGTGGACCCAGATCTGTGGTGGACCTAGGTCCACCACACTCGTTCTCACTCACCTGACATGATAACCTCAACTTATTATACGTCATATTTTTGGGCTTTTTAAA
>JARQSU010000385.1:952937-979754 GCA_030142265.1 Calameuta filiformis | reverse complement strand
CTGGACATGCTGAAGGTGCTCATGTCTCTCAAGATGTAGTCGTTGGGTCTCATGAAACTGGTCACACTGGTGCTGATGGACATAAGGCCGGACATGCTGAAGGTGCTCATGTCTCTCAAGATGTAGTCGTTGGGTCTCATGAAACTGGTAACGCTGATGCCGATGGACATAAGGCCGGACATGCTGAAGGTGCTCATGTCTCTCAAGATGTAGTCGTTGGGTCTCATGAAACTGGTACCGCTGATGCTGATGGACATAAGGCTGGACATGCTGAAGGTGCTCATGTCTCTCAAGATGTAGTCGTTGGGTCTCATGAAACTGGTACCGCTGGTGCTGATGGACATAAGGCTGGACATGCTGATGGTGGCTCTCGAGAAGTAGTCGGTGGTCCACATCTTCCAAGCATTTCTGGAATTCTGCATGGGCTCGGACATGGTGTTGCTAAAGCCGTTCAAAATGTAGTCGGTGGGCCTCATCATTCAAACGTTGCTGTAAATGGGAATGAAACTGGTAAACATTCTGTCCATAAACATAATGACGAAGATGGTCTTGGTAACCTCGCTTCAGATATAATCCCTGGTCCAATTCCTGGTAATAACTCCAGCGAATTTGACGTTGATCTATCAGGTTTGTGCTTATGAAATATCGGATTTTTTTTTACATGCAAACGTTTCTCTTCCTGTTTTCATTATGCTTTTGCTTTTGGCAATTTCTTTCTGAAATTGATAAGGTGAAAAAAAAATTGATGTGGATACCGCACGATCTCGATTTCATCGAGAGCCTCTTTTCGATTGGATTATTGCCTGTGATTTTACAGCACCCGGTCTATTCGCCGCATCTCTCGCCAAAGGACTTTCATTTTTTTTTAAATATTTGGATCTGCTTTTACGGGCTAAATAGCGTGAAAATGGAGACAGTCTGAAAAATTTGATATCTGAATTTATTGATTCTAAAGATCAAAATTTTTTAAAGACAGGCATCTATGCTTTGAAGTCCCGTTGGGAAAAGTGTATTGAAGCGAATGGAGCATATTTTGATTAAATAAACAGCTTGTGAAAAAAAGATATGCTGTTTTATATACTCACTTAAAAATCCGACATTTCGTACGCACCAACCTGATATATCGTGTTTTTGAAAACATCAAAATATTGAAATTCCAAAATTTCATTTCAGCCGATGCAGGCATCGTTCATCATTCCGGAAGTGGGGATTCTTCATAAATTTCTGCGGAAGCTTCCGTGGTACGTTCTCAACTTTGATGATGATAAAAGGATCGACCCCTTTCTGCAAACCTGCCCCGTCCGGACTTTCGCCGCGGCTGAAATTGGAATAGAATAATAACGCGTGAAAATCGAATTGCCCGATCTTGAGAAAAGACGAACAAAAGAGGAAATCCATTACTCCATTGAAAAGAATCATAAGATCTGTCTGGCGACGATATACGTATACGTACCTGCTGCCTCTCGAGAATAACTATGTACCACACGCTTTTTTCAATTTCATCCCTTAATTCCTTTAAACTTTCACGAAACCTGCTATACACGTGTACGCCGATAATTAACAATAAAGAGATATGCTGTTCCGAAAGTTCCATGTCGTCAAGTGAATTACTCAGTAATGCGCTTAAGCCATCAATTTTATGAACGCCGGGGAGAAGTTATCGTGAAAAATTGCCCATAAAAGGGAATATACCGTGCTCACCCCCTCCGAAATATTTCATGAGTAAGGGAAGAAGAGAAAAAAAAAACATCCAATCTCGCGTAACAAGCTTTGCCCAATATTTTCCCAATATTATCATCGGCATCAAAAATTTCTCAGGGCACTGCCCGAAATCAATGAATTTCGATGATGAACCAAAAAAAAAAAGAAAATTTTTTATCCCGTTTGTCACGCGACGTACCGAAGCGTATATAATTTCTGTCAGAAGCGCAGAACGAAAACAATGAATATGTAATAGGGGTGGATGTATTCATGAAAATAAATTATTAACGTATCTACAATTATCCCTTTGTACTGTCAGTCAACGAATATCACGTGGAAAATAGGCAATACGTTATTTACTCGCATGTCAATGATTTTCCAATAGCTAATTAAGTCGCACCAATTGTTATTGTCGGATCGTTGCCTAAAGAATCCGAGTCGTTTGCACGTAGCTCGTATTATCGGAAATTTACTGATATCATTCTCTCGTAAGTCCATGTAAAATAACCTAACGAGTATACCTGCTTATCGGTAAATATATATATATATATCTATAGGTGGTACACGAGTTCAATCTGTTTTTTTTGTTATGGTTCGCAAACAATGCAATCCTTATCAAATTACCACGTGTATTTTCAGAAAATCACACAAGTATATATACCATATATATATAACATATATGTTCAAATATATAAAATATACTTCAGTGCTAGAAATCAGGCCTATTAGTAACCAAACGTGTATAGATAATCAAGCGCAGTTTTTTTTATAGACTCCAATTGTTATCGATCTGTCAAAATAACAAATATTGAACTCGTGAACAGACTATAAATTTACGTGTATTTACATTATCGAGAAATTAAAGCAGAATCAGAGTTAATTATCAGAGAGATTTGTGCTTACAATTAGTAAATCCCTTAAACCTGCATTGTAGCCACGTGAAATTGTCCATGACACCTGTTACCAGTGTATATATGTCATGTCCAAATACATATGTATACAAGTATATACATATGTAGGGAACATAATTGCATTGGGAATGCAGCTTGAAAAAAAAGGTATAAAAAAAAGTGCAGTCAAGATATTTGATTTAGAGATTCATTTATTTAAGGGTGGGATTAAAGCGGGGGGGTGGGTGGGTGGAGTCGTTGGAATGTGGGTAGAAAATACAAAAGAAAAGTTTTGACAAAACTTTGAAAAACACAAAGCTCGTGAATCGTTATATCCGCAACAATGGGCCGTATAAAATGTTACACGCCGTTCCTACTGCCATTATAACTTCGTACGTAGAAGCTTTGTAACTAGCGACATTAAAAGTCCTGGACAGCAGTCTCGGTATCCGCTTCTGCATCCGGAACCGCCGCCGTAATACGCGGATGATGTAGTTTTTAAGTTTCTTCCTTGAATTTTTTGTTTTTTTTTTTTTCTTCTTCTTGGTAAAGTCTTCGAATATTTTTCCAAGAACAATCGCCGATGATTACGCGTGGACCATATGGAACGACTGCAGCATCCTTTTGTTCTAGTCAATATCCTCACCAGACTCCGTGTCCTACCACTCCTGGCGCAACGATCGTACCGGCGGGTCCTGCGACGACGGCGGATCCTGCGGTAATGAAAATGCATTTGCATGATTATGATAATCCAAATGAATTTCTTGTTGAATTAAATTATACGGTAATAATAAAATTCCCGTTTGGAATTCGAAATAGGGCAGAGCTTACGACATTATGGTAATATAAATTATTGAGATACTTTTGCAAATGCAAATTTTCACTGATCGTGAGTTGCATGGTTAATAATAATAATAATAATAATTTTTATATTTAATTACCAGCGTGAGGTCCGACCACTGCAACGGAAGGTGAAACAGACCCAACAACAGCGGCTGACCCACTGTGAGGTCCGACCACTGCAACGGAAGGTGCAACAGGCCCAACAACAGCGGCTGACCCACCGTGAGGTCCGACCACTGCAGCTGATGGGCCAACTGGTCCCACTACGGCTACGGAAGGTGCGACGGGTCCTACAATTGCAGCTGCAGGTCCATGTGGTCCGTAGACAACTCCGTGTCCCACAGGACCTACCACAACTGCGCCATTATGTCCGTAGGGATTGAAGCCCCATCCTACGCCAATAGAACGTCTCTGACGTTCAGGAATGGCCTGGGCCACGGCGATGGCAATAGCAAGGACGATCTGTCGAGGAGTAAATAAAAATTTTTTTTTTTCGAAATTTACAAAATATCCTTAATAATTTATATACGTCTATTTCTTTTACAATTCTTTAATACAGATCTCTGTTATCACTCTTCAAAATAATGTAATTTATTTTTTTTCATTGCCATAGGCAATGATTTCCTCGTACTGACCAAGAACTTCATGTTTGTTTTCAGTGGCGTCTTCGCTGGTCGACTGATGCTCAACCCTCGACTTCTCCAGTTTATATAGTGGACAGACGACATTGCTCTAGGCCTATCGGCGACCTTCAACCCCGCGTAAAAGTCTCGCGGATGATGGGTGTGGTCGTGTGTGGAATGGATTATAATGTAAAACTGCCGGATCCGCATGTCAACGTCATCTTACGTATAACCATACCGTTATAGGAATGCTCATTGTTGGAATAGCGAGAAAAGAAAGAAGGAAAATAAAAAGACAAAGGGACATAAATAGAGAATGGAATTGCAAAATTGAATTGCAGAACGCAATGATATAATGCAGGAATAATGACGGAAGGGAACCGGAAATTTCATAAAAATTAATTCGCCACTCGTAGCGAATAACTTCGTTGTAAAGCCCCACCACTGGCCGGGGAGTCATAGCGATATGCGAATTTACGTTTTCCAGTGTAAAACCCTTTCATCCAATAAATGTCGTTAGTAACGCGAGACTCGCTCGTTCGAAATCGCCGTTATTTACGCGTCGTACACAAATATCGTTTTTCGCTATGAGTGAGAACGAAAGCCGAGGACAAAATAAAATAGTCGGTAAAAGCATCAATGTACAAAATATATATATATATCTGTATGCATATATATACCAAGGAAATCGAAAAGTCTCTTAAATTACAAAAAAAAAAAAAAAAAATATGCGCATCACACTTTTCAAATCGCCAATTCCACTAGCCGAATCCTTTTAATCAACCCTTATAAAGGCACGCCTTTCAATCAACCCAATAAAAGAAATCAAATGGCGAGTTTCCAATGCACTTCCTATATTAAATACATAGGTGGAAGTGGCTTGCGTTGCGAAATAACTATAGTGAAGTACGGGAGATTGTAATGGGGTGATAGTGAAGGGTGGCTGGTGCGAATCCTGGTATGCATGTGCGAAAGGGGTGCCTGGACGAAAGGGGTTGGTAGACCAGACAGGCAGCAGTCACCATAATACACGCGGCAGAAATAGCGCACTTCATGTAAACGGTCCTAGTGTCGCTAGGTCGCTCGTTGTGGATCCCAGAGTGGACAGAGCATTGAATTAAATACGAACAGTCGACCAGGATCGGGGGTTTCCATGTGAGCGACGTCGCGTTGTAGCGTCAATGCGAAACCGTTACGCGACCGACACTACATAGTGCGACACGATATTCGCCAATTCTCCTGGCTGTTTGTTTGATTTGCGAAACAAACTTCATTGCCATTCGGCATTAGTGCCAATGCTGCGATGAACTGTGAAACCTATAAACTATATTATGTCGTATATATGTGTATATATATATATATATATATCGGTTCCAGCTATCTATTGGCTATTAAGTTTATATCGATTGCAGAATTTACATAGGATGCACTGAAAATGGAAAATTAGTACTTTACTGTTAGACAATTTTTTGACAAGTCCTGGGCCTGTTTGGGTCCCACTTGGGTCAGTTCAGAACCAGCTAGGACCTCGACGGACCCTTGATTTTGACAATGGAGTTTTTATTAGAGTTGTATGAAAAATATAATGGATTTTATGGATGGTTATGGATACGTTATATTCCTTTCTTTTACCATATTAGATATCTAAAGTTTGGATTTTACGGCAGGAGCAATACTTTTGGCACCATTTTCGAATTCGGGAAAATTGTATTATTGAATATCAAATAAATGAAGTCATCTTAATTTTTTATTTCGAGTAGAGCTCAATTATGCAATGTCAAACCGTTACGGCTGATGGATTCGATTAGTATTTTATTATAGCGAATAGCAAGAGTGTTTTGCTTTATTTCTATGAAAAATGTCAGCGATCAATTCTAAAGACATTATAAGTCCTTGGCTTAACGAGCGTTAGGCAGAAGGAAATAAGATCGTACTTGACAATGAAATAATTAGAAAGTTATTATACTGACTGCAGTCAGAGTGCATTCCACGAAAAGTGCAGCGTCAACCGATAGGAGTTGCGCCGGCGTTATGCAAGTCCGCAAGGTCGTATCGCAAATCGCGAGGGAAGCTGGCCAGAGCTCCTCTTGAAATTCATGTAAATGGGACCAGGATTAAAGTGCAACGCGACGTGGCTACGTTTTAGATGTATTTTATTTCAAAGAACGTGCATTACAGGCTAGAATTCATTTGTTTCTTTTTCATCTTCCCCGTACAAGTTGACCTTTGCACAGAGTGAGTGAGATAGAGTTGGTCAGGGACGGTGAGCAGCAGTTAGAGACCGTAGAGTCGTTTATGGGTCTCTTCACCAGATCCCATGGGCACCGTGAACACCAGCGATGATGGAGCCATGACCGGAGCCATGGGTAGAGATGATACCACCGTCAGGTCCCGCAACAACTGTGGGTCCTGCAACTGGACCAACGACTGCAGCTGCACCTGCATGAGGTCCTGCTACTACGGTACCGTGTCCAATACCCACGCCATATCCTGTTGCATTAAAAAGATGATGATTAATCATAGTTTTATTTAGGCGAAAACGAAAAGTAAAGATAAGATAATTAATTTATCTCGTGAGATAATTATATAAGTCAGAACTTAATGAGTGACCAACCGGAAACGACTCCACCCCATCCAAAACCAGGTTCGGAGACGTATGCGGGTCCAGCAACGGACCCAATCACTGCTGATGGTCCTGCGACCGAACCCGAAATTACTGCAGGTCCAGCAACAGCTCCGGACACGTGGGCTCCACCCACAACTGGCCCAGCAACTGCAGCGGCCCCTACGTGGGGCCCAGTAACAGCTGCGCCGGGAAATACGGGCCCAGCAATTCCTACTCCGTGAAGGCCAGTTACACCATAAAGGCCACTCGGGGCAGCTGAGGCGTAAGCTGCTACTGCTACTAGTAAGACCTAATCATACGAGGTCGATGGTTATCATGATACGTAGGTAACGATAATGATCATGAATAAACTTTCTCGTCTCATTTATAGTTCTCTATTCCTATTGCTGGGGACTTACCAGGAACTTCATGGCGATAAGTTAAGTTATGCTGTCTCTTTGGATTTCCTTGCTGGACTGATCAGCCACCCCGTGTCTTGGAGCTTTTATATCTAGAACCGACCCTGAAATGCTTAACGGTACTTTGATTCGTTCATATAATTTTTTAATCCTTCTGTCACGCAGATATTTGCGATAGGCATTTTGCCATTTTTCTATCCGTTCGCGTTTTCCTTGAATCGTAACCGCGATCTTTTGCTCGTACGAATTGTTTAAGGTAAGGTTATAATTTATCTCGTTACCCATACAAGGAACTTTCAAACGTCTTCGGTCGAGCCAGCGAGTCTTTTCGCCGATCCTTAAGATTTTATATCTGATATACATTTCGCAAAGTCTAGTGTCTACGAGAGCTTCTCATTGTGGAAAATTGAGTGGGTATTTATATAGGTATTCGATCGAGTCGAGAGATCGTTAAGTGATTTTCCAGAGATTACCAAAGTCTTTCTAGTCGGGCAGGTTGGCTCATCCTAGCGAAACGAGATTCCAAGTGGAATCAATAACATCAATCTCTACTTTTTTTTTTATCCAGAGTAGAGCTGGAACTACTTTCTTCGGCTTTTCTCGCCAGTATTCATGTACAATCGTGTATATATATATACATTCTTTTCTATATCTTTGTTACGATGTCTTTATCTCTTTTCTCTTTATAACTGTACCCCATTCTTACTATCTCCTTCGTTCCTTCATTGTTCGCTGCGTCGTATTCCAGTACTTCAGTAAACTGAGAAAGAACCTTGGGAAGGCTTAGCGTATAGGAGGAAATCGTTATTCGCGAAGAAATGTTCGGCGAAGTAAGTGCAAGCGGCAGAAAACGTCATGGCATCTTTCCATTAAGACGACGGCATACGTCGTCGCGATGAGAACTTACGCTCGGCGAAAAACTTTTGCCATGGATTAACGAAGAGGCGGACACTTTGGTGTACATATACATATATAGAGAGAGTAAAGAAAATAATTAAAAAAAAAAAGGAATTATCTTAGGAAAACTTTCAAATCCATCTTTAGAAACGCGCACGAAGGATCCGACGTAAACCGGGCGAGCATCCATCGAGCGATAATCGCGCGAGCGTAAAATGTAGCGGAAGGAATTAATGCGATTCTTTTCAAATGCAAATGTCAACTTCCCCCTAATTCATGAGTTTGCTGGGAGTTGAAGTTTTTTGTTTTTTGTTTTTTCACTATGCATTGAAAACTCTCCTTTACCGTCGCCTTGATCTTGCTTCTTCTTGTCGCTCCTCTAGAGACACGCCTGAGGATTGAAAAGGCAGACTATGAACTAACCGGATGTCAGTTAACCCTCAGTGCTACTCACAAGGGATGCACGAGGAATCCGATTGAGATGCGAATTCGTATAGGGTGGCATCTCCATGATGAATATCGAAGCTAAAGGCGAACACACAGTCGTCGGGACGCATTCGTTGAAAACGAAGATTAAAAGAAAAGTTCAGCATCAACTCGGCTGTTCCTCGTCATTGAGAACAAAGGGGAGTAAAATGTAGAGGTATCAGCGACGTCGGGGTCCGTGAGGTTGCAGAGGTCGTCAAGGTCCGTTCACAGAGAATACTCGTCTGATTGGAGTGGCGTTAAAGCAATTTACAACAATTACAGACGGTATCACCAGACCTCCACCTCCACCACCTCCTCCTACCGCCATTACTGCAACTCCTGTTCCTACCTACTGTTCCCTGCTGCACCCACCTCCGCTTCTGTCTCGACCGATTCTACCTACTATTTTTCCTGGTCATTCTCTTCCATCTCAGGTTCTGTGCATTGTCAATACAATAGAATTTCAGACAGAGGCTGCTTCTCCAAGACGATATAACCCACGCGGAATTGCACACTGTATTGGACGCTTGTGAAACTGTTGGACATGGGTTAACTGGGTAAGCCACTGCACTGCTACGGTGCAGTTGTAACGTGAAACAAAAGAATTTCAACGGATATTCTTGGAGAAAACACATTTTTTGTAGAACATTCATTTTTTGAAGAATACATTTATTTTTATATATGCATATCATGGAACTTTGTTATATACAGACAAAACACAAGAAAGAGGTATGAGCGGTAGGGAGGTCTGGTGATGGTCGGCATGAGGTCCTGGCGGTTGAATTGAGATCGAGATTTCCTTGAGACATCCTGAAGAATTACCAGGGTCCTCCGTAGCCATGTACGATACCACCGTGACCGGCAGGTCCTGCGGAGATGCTACCGGAAGGACCAGCTATGATAGCTGATGCGGAAACTGGTCCGGACACTGCGGCAGGTCCTGCGTGTGGACCAGCGACGACTGTGCCGTGACCTTGAAGAAGAAAAAAAAATTCAAATTTTCAAACTTGTTACTGTCTAGAAACTTTGAGAAGACAATTATTTTACTCACCCACGCCTGGAGCAACGACACCAACTGCGCCGTAGCCAACACCAAAAGCGGGTCCGAAACCATATCCATATCCTACACCATGGACGGCAGTTCCTCCTACTACACTACCAGAGACGACAGAGGGTCCTGCGACTGATCCAGTCACGACGGCGCCACCATCGACAGCTCCAGAAATCTTAGCGGGTCCAACAACTGGACCTGCGACTCCAGCTGGCCCTGATACTGGTCCTACGACTCCAGCTGGTCCTATAACTGGTCCAGCTAGGCTGGCCCCGTGTCCCCAGAAACCGGAAGGTGCGGCCTGGGCCACGGAAAGGGCTACCAACACAATTGCTACGGTCTTCATAGCTCCTGATGATCCTTTACTAAGTTTCTACCACGACTGCTTGGTACTCGATGTGTCCCCACTTGGGACCGACGGTGCTTTTATACCCTGGGACATTGTCTGGCTCAACCATAATCGAACCACAGGGCGGGGCACGAGACGCCAAACATTCTCTCAGTACATTATATCGTAGGCTTATCAGCAATAGCTGCTGGAGTCAGTGTCACTCGAACGCCTCGGTCCGTCCTACCTCTTCCACGGGTCACTTCATTTGTCAACGGTACTGGAACAGTCGGTACGGCTGATCCGGCTTCTTTAACCCGGCGAATTCCATACACATGTACAGTAAATGAAACGCGACTTATCAGAGCATGACAATCAGTTATGATAAAGTGTAAAAATGAATTCCCGTTTAAATGTCTCACGTGATATGAACTACTTTGGAATTTTGGTAGCCCAATATTTCTTCTAAGACCGACGGCTATTAAGGCTGAATCGCATGAGACTTCAGGACTCAATGGGCAGCTTCTGAATTTCTAACCCAGCTGGCCCCTGTGGCCCACGAATCCTTTGAGCCGAACTGCAACTCTCGATGCATTACTGCATCCTCCCCAATGCCTTCGTATAAATCCTACCGGATTGAACCACTCCTGAATATTGGTTCACGTGGATGAGTGGTCGGGCGGAGCATTCATCTGGCCGTTTCTCAAATTCGGGACATTAGGGAAATCCGTATTAAGCATGCATAGTGTATTTGAACGTATGCATACAACCTCTGCGGATTTCTCCAGCTAACCACTTCAACGTGGTTTGAGCATTGGTATACGTAGAAAAGGACCATATTCAAATTCGACATTTCGTGAGGTGGAACTAGTGAATTTATCGAGATACCATTTCATGAAATTTCTATTAATTCATTAGGCTACATTATGCACCCGTTATACTCTGCCCACGTGTCTCCGCTGTCTATTATCATAATGATAAGCGCAAACCCATCCTGCCCACAAGTCCTTTGTTGCGAATGCCTTATGATCTTGCGAAGTTATTAATGAATAGGACAATATGACCGTTCGATTGTAAATATGATGCTTTCAAAACGTCATTGCTGATTAAAGCTCTTTTAACCTGGGGTCATTAATATTGCACCATTCATACATGCAGTTATCAGCTGCATTCGGAGTATCCGCAAACATTATGCAATTATCTATGTAGATATTAATGGTCTATGAAGAATTTATTAGTGTTACCTGAATCAGCAATTTTTTATGAATTCGTTCGTCAAACGTATGTAGAATCGCGTCGGTTATTAATTGCAGAAATAAAATTGGCACAATTAAATTGTTATTATTACTCAGTGATTTCGAAGAATAAAATTTTTGAACTTTTTTTTTTCGGTTACCGAGGAAATCTTACTTGAATTATTATTATATTATGAGATTAAAATATTTTCTCGTACATATGGCACGTATAGGTTAATTCATTTGCAAATTCGAAATTTCGCTTTCGAAATTAATACAGGGCATATCGATATACGAGAATGCAATTGTCTATTTATGACGATATAATTATGTGCGATGCATTCAATCAGGGGAGTCAATTGTCCAATGAGTAGCTTCTATTTCGCTGGTGCAACATACGCGATTAATGACGTCATATATAAACATCAAATAAATAAATATAAAATTGACTTAATGATCGAATAAAATTCGGTTCGTCGATCATTACGCTAAATTGCAATTAGTGAGGTAAAGTCGACTAAAAAATGAAAAATGGATAATTATCAGTTAGAAAAAATGCATTTATTTGCAACTGTCAAAGGAAATGAAGTTGGAAGCGGAGAAAGGAGAAAATGCAACGGTTTCTGAGGTACAAAGCAAAAAGTAACTGAGAGTGTAGATGAGGAGAGGAAGAAACCTTTTTCCGTTTCTTTAATTTCTCTCTTTCTTTTTTTTTTTGAGGGTGTAAAATGTGTAAAAATAAAAGATTCTTCTCACTGGGGCTTATCGCTCCAGTCCTACGGCCATTAGCCTGCATAATCGCGACTCCTAATGCACTCGCGTTTCCGCCGTTTCTCGGCCATTAAATTATCCTGGTGGCTCGTTTGTCTGCCTCGAGCGTCGACCAAGTGTTTGCCAGAGCTGCAACTGCAACTTGTTCTTCAAAGAGAGCATCCATCTGGCGGCGAGAATATGTAACCAAGAAAATCCCTAGGGATTCGTCAAAGTCAAACGGCATAAAATTTCCCTGTAATCGTGTGGTTGGTCCATATAGCTGAGTTTTTGGAGCATCGTTAGAATCGTTCATACTCTTTACGGTTTTCGTGGACTTTTAATTGTTATGGAAATTTTAAGCGTTAAATTAAAATTAATAAAAATCCCTGGAGATTCCTGGGATTTTGAATGGTACCATTTTACTACTATAATTTTCCAACTAGTTACACATAGTTGCCTTCCTCAATAATGGTATAATAAATTTATATTTTCTGTATCCTTTGCACCTTTATTACTACTGGTATTTTAGATCGATTTTGTCATTTCAAATTGAAATTAATCATTTCTTTTTACTCTGTAATAAATCATTGTTCAATCACTTAGGCGGCTGTCGAGCACACCGATTGTCAGTGGACCTGGAATTTTCTGCATCGTGTCTTGCAGCCCACGTATGCAAGTCCCTCGCCCATAAAAGTCTCCCTGGGCCACGAGTTACATTGTAATGTTCAACCGATGCACTTTAAGTGCAAACTGCAGTCGGCACTGCACCGCTCGACCTACCTCGACTACCGTGCTGGCTGTTTATTTAATAAAATACTTTGATACACTTGAAAGTTAAGGTTCACACAGAATTTCGTATGCACTTTGATGCGTTTCTACGAGTCACTGCAGAAATGAGAAGTTTGACGTTTGAGTGTAAAAAAATATTGTCTCACGCGTTATAAATTCCAATTCATTAGATAACATGAAAGACAGATACAACAAATCAGAAATCATTATTAACAGCGATCAATAATGTTTTCTCGTGAAAAACAATCAAGCGTGCAAAGTGCACCGCTGATTGTCAGCTAATTGCACACGGTGCAGCGCATGCATATAACGACCACGCCTCAAAGTGCATTATATCGCTATTCGATATCAATAGCAAAAGAAATTCCTTCAAGTTCAGAGTCTGTCGATTCCTGATAGTTATCGATCGACCCAGCTGTTCACACCGTGACCCGGAATATCGTATTTGCAGTCCATATTTATGCAACATCAAAACGACGCCCGTGCGCGATAAGCGATGCACTTACCTCAGTGCGCTTTACGGCCGAGAATGAAAAAAAAGCGTAGCTTATAAAGCGAATCAAAAGAAAGAAAACCCATCCGACTTTGCAGCATTACCGGCATGCGGCAATGACGTTTTCGCGAATGCATAGAGTGCAACGATGCAACGGTGCATCAACAGTACGTCGAAAGTGGGCTGCACTTCTCCCGGCGCCAGGCGTCGGTAGGCGCTCGCTTGTAAACGGGTGACCTTTTCCAATTTCTAGGGTCTCGTATGCACTCGCGAACAATGCAATTTGCAATGGATGACGCAATGCCCTCGTGGATGCACTTCAACTCCCACTTAGCTCCACAGGTCTAATTATTATATCCTCTTTTCAGCTCTGCGCGTCCAATTGGAATATACTTAATATTCATTATGGACACAATATAGATCTTGATTATGCTTCATAGATCATTGGTGCATACGTTAATTGATACCCTTGCGGTGTGCACTCTAGAGTGCATTTTATTTATTCGATATGCCTAACTGGCCATCCTGCCTTTCACAATGCATTTATTGTTCAGTCATACTTGACCTGACCTTACCCTTTACCTTCTTTAGTATTAGTTATAAGTAGATAATAATATATAGCTCGAAGTAGCCAAAGCTAAGTGCTTCGCGTAATATGAGGATTGACTACTTATATATATGTATATATATTCATGCATACAGTATATGTATGTAAATAGATGCATGCGTGTCACTTGGATTGCTTGGTTGTCACTCGCGTTAACTTCCGATGCACTCTGGATGCACATTGTGATTGGGAGTAGAACGTAATTTTCGACACGTGGCGATGCCAGGAGCGACAGCTGTCAGATTTAATTGATATCGTTAAAATTTTCTTGACGTTTTGCGGATTCGGATAGACGTTTCCATGACAGACTGTTCTCCGACGTTTTATTAGTTTAGGCCAATAAATTTGGCAAATACGGGATTTATTACTGTGAACTGCTGTTCGTTATATTCGATATATTTTCTTTCGCAAAAATTCATCAGCGAAAAATTGTCAACAAGAGGAAATAATTAAGTAGTATAAAATTTTCCGTGAAAAAATTGCATTTATTTTAAAGGCATGTACATGAACATACTTTATATACATAAGTCAGGTAGAGTAGTGAGTATCATGACGTTTCAGTACGAATAATAATCTCTGGGGGTTGCGAGGAGTTTTTGAGGTCTGGTGGGTTCGAAGAGGCAGGCAGTGTTAAGTTAAAATCCAGAAAAATCTAGAAATATTATTTTTCCTTTTACCAGTGACCACCATGCCCGTAACCGGCATGGACACCACCATGGCCACCACCATGAGTCGTGATCGTTCCGGATGGACCAGCAATCACAGCTGATCCTGCAGAGGGTCCAGCTACGGCAGCTGCACCTGCATGGGGTCCAGCAATCACTGCCCCATGAGCAGCAGGACCTGCCACGACGACGCCATGTCCAACTCCATGTCCATAAGCTGTGATAAAAAGGATGTGAGTACAGGATATGACGTAATAAATAACAATTTATAATTAAAGAGACTTACCTCCTGCAAAACCAGCTCCGACGAATCCGGGTCCGCCATATCCGCCATATCCGCCATATACGCCATAACCACCATAACCTCCGTCAACATGAGCAGGTCCAGCAACAGACCCAGTGATGACAGCAGGACCAGCAACCGCTCCAGACACATGAACAGGCCCAGCAACGGCTCCGGAAACATGAGCTGGTCCGATAACAGGACCAGCGAGAGCAGCACCACCTACGTGGGGTCCAGCAACACTAGCTGCTCCAAAAGCGGGTCCAGCAACTGCTACTCCATGTACGCCATGTCCGCCGTAGCCTCCGTAGCCTCCGTAAGGTCCACCCCAAACGCTGCGACGCTCTCTTGGTCCAGCTGCTACCACGGCGACCAGCGCGAAGACGATCAGCTGTTGATGAATCGTAACAATGGAAACAAATATTATTTGGAAATAAGACCCAGTGACGAAATTTTCGAAAAATTTCCTCCATCACGTGACTGGATAGAAACCAGACCAGGATTATACTCACAAAGGCTTTCATTGTTGCTTGCTCTGGATGATCAAGTGTGCCTCTAGGAGACTCTAGTCCGTTCTTATATAGGATTCTGTCTTGGCGACCGCGCCTCCGACTCTCTGATCCCTTCAAATCATATCTGACCGAGTCTCGCCCACCGTTCGGAAGGCCACAAAAGCCACACCCAAGTAGCCTCACTTGGATCCTTTTAACACCAAGGACGGTTGACCGCAGAGCGAAAAGATACTTGAGAAAAGGAATGAGAATGAAAAGGAACAAAAAAAAATTGAAGAAAAACGTACCAACCTTTATCCTGGCATAAAGGCTGCGACAATTGACCAAGCACGTACTTACTGCGTGTGGACGGGGTTGAATGCATAGCAATTTTTCCATAAGAAAAAAATATATGCACCTGTGATACTTTATCGGTACCTGGCACTGGCTTGGAAACTATTTCGCAATGATCCTTTGACATTTTATCATGGATCAATTGACATGAAATATTTGCAACGCGCGCGCAGCTGCCTGCACTTTATTCCATATTTATACTCTTTCTTCGGTTTGGTTATTTATTTCATCAAGTGCATCGTCTCATCCTTAACCAGCGAACTCGACCTTTTCGTCTCTTATGAGAATCGGTCCAATCGTTTCAACGATATTCGTTCACCTGGTCTCAAGATTCTGCACTAGGTTGCAGGAAGGCTGTGCAGCAGGGCAGATACCTTTACCTGCCCTGGAAACCTATTTGGAATTGCGATAATCCTCAGCCAGTCGTACCAATCGCACGGGGATTCACGTAGCTAATGGTGAGACTGACATTTAAAGTCATTGTCTGCAGCGGATGCAATACCGAAGTGCAGTTTATGGGAGCAGCTTCTCTTGAAACGGACCAAACCAAGGCTCCAGCCATAATCGTTAAAACTTCACTGTTCGTGTACTCCTATTCCTACGTACCTTAGGATGTACCTCATAAAGATACTAGACTACTCGTATGTACGCATCGGGCGTATAAAATTATATTAAAAAATAATATTTTATTATCAGAGAGATTATTTTGCAAAATTTCTTATGGGGTTAATAGGATCTTAAAGTGTCCTTGAAACTGCAACAAGTAGGAGACGGAAGTCTCGTTGGGCCGTGTAGTGGGGGCTGAGGCAACCGGTACCATTTTCTCACGTATGACCTTACTAGCGAAATAATGAACTGACAGATTGTCATTGTAGAAAAACTTAAGTACCGGGACTGCATAGCTGCAACTCAACCCTCTCCGGTGAAAGGACCACGCCTGCACGCTTCACGCACGATTATTGGTCCCTTGGGATACCTGCTGGGTGATACAGCTTCTTGCGGGGACATTTATATCCTGCAGAATCGAGTCTCTTGCTGGCAGTATGAATTTTCGTCGTTTCGCACGCTGGTAACACTGGCCGTACGTATTACATTTTGATTTTTCCTTTTTCAATATTTCTATACCGATCACTGGGTTGGACGAATTTTGTATCTGGGCCTTTTTTTCTTTGATACGATACTGGTGCTTTTTATGTGCTTTTCTTTGTGTATATTTTTTTGCGCTTTAAATCAATTAACAATTATTAGCATTTTGGTTTTTGGGTTGTGATAATACTTTTACTTGATTTTTGTATCCTCGACGTATTACATTTTTTTTTTTTTTTTGGGATGATTCCAGTGATCTTGAGCAATTTTTATTATTCACATACGTACTTTTTATTAATTCATTGTTACGAGGGTTTTTCGTATGGTGAGCTGCTGTATACTTATCATTATTTTTTTACGCAGCGTAGAATGTTTTTTTTTTTGAAAATTATTTCTTACAGCAGGTACTGTTAGTAACTCGTTATTAGTATTTAGTATAAATATCGCGAAACTTGGTCAACATTTAAACTGCGTTAATCTGCGAAACGTGTGTTGATACGATAAGCTGGATTAGTCTAAAGCAGAGTCCGAGGGGGTGGTCTAAACGTACGGGTATTTCTTAAGGGATGTGAGTATTTACTTTGGGGGATGTTATTCAATTCGGAGCTTACAGCGAGATTTCGCCTTATCTAACTGGAAAAGGGATTGGAAATCTTTGAATCGCCCTTAGAAAAGCTACAATGATTTTCCACGAAGTTTTCCATTAATATTTACAACCCTTTACACGCGTACACAACGCACCCTTAAACATTACTTATTCACGTAACCCATAGCGACGCGTGAAATATTTATGATTCCTCTAAGTACTTGACACATCCCTCAAATTTCAGCCGGTAATGAAAGATCCATATCCTGCAGAGCAGATGGATAAATATTATAATAGGGTTGAAAGGTATCTAAGGGTAGTTTATTTTTTTTTATTTTTTTAAATCAAAGCCGTTGCATGTAATGGAACAAAGAACGTTTATTGGCTTAAGCGTAGAGTTAGTGCAGCCCCTTAAATTTTTAAGGCACCCAGAGGGGTGAACAACCCTTCGGGACCAATTTGTGAGAGTGCAATTACAATCCTTTGCACAGATACGCCAGATCTTCTCTCAGTCAAGATAAATTTTTTTTTTATCTCGGAAATTATGTTAGTAAATTTGGTACACGGAAAACCTGAGAGGTTATTAATTAGCAGCCACCCTGTATAGTCACTACGTACAGTATCCCTGAAAACCCTTAGCGAGTAGAGAGCTCTTACGCTTAATACAATAATTCTTTTACGCAGACTCGTATTAGCTTTATGCAATTTAAATTTTTTTTCGATTTTTAGTTTCTTTCTTTTTTTTTTCGTGAAACTGCTCCGCCAATGCGCAGTGGTACAGGCAGTGAAAATTTCTCAAACAGACTTAAACTGTATTTAAACGTGTCCCTATTCGCTCTGTGTGAATGCATCCGCCAATCGCAACACTCTGTTATTTTCCATGGACGACAGGGGTGCCAATTCCAGCTACAGTAGTGTGGATGCACCTTGCGTTTCCGTGTCCTGAAAGAAAATATAAAGGAAAACTATTTTTTTTTTTTTTTGAAAGGAGGACTATGGAGAAATGAGGAAATAAAATGAACAATATACCTGTATTCGGGGACGACGAGTAGAATTATTAATTTTCCAAAGAATTTTCCGATAAGGATAATTGATAAGGGTCCTATAATGAAATTGCCACGGGGAGCGATAACGACGATGGAAATTGGGAGTTGGTAAGGGGGGGGGGGGGTAAGGCCCTTTTTAAAAAGGCAGAGTTATAGTGTCCATGTATTATTCAGGGGTTTGGGAATTAAACGGCAGCGTAAACAGAAGAAGGAAGTAAAGGGTTGTGGGAAAAAAGTGAAATATAACGAGGAAGTATCCCTGGGGGGGTCAGGGGGTCGCAGGACATTTGTTGCATAAAAAGTAAAATTACGCGTAACAGTATCAGCCATCTTAACGGTTGTTGAACAATAAGTTTTCAACCCTTGCGCTTGAGGGCCGAATGTAGTAGGACACTAGAAACGTCAAAGCCTGACAAGCCAGTGACAAGCCTTGCGTAATTTGATTTATCTCTTCATTTTTTTTTTTTTTCGACTTCGACTAAGTGGTAACGTAAAATTTATAGAAAATATTGAAAAACACCGTAAACTGCTATATCCGAAAAGAATCGAAACAAAATTAATACCAAACAAATCCCAAGGGCAAAAATTAAATCTAAACGTTAACTAAATAATCGTACGCAATTTTTCACTTCGCAAAGACGATTAATAAAATCAACTCCTCTCGGCTCGACGCACAAGACCATCCATAGTCTCTTCCTCCTCACTTCTCTCACAATCGACTCCTCACTTTTCCTTTCGTTTCCCACGGCTCCGCGAACTTTCCCACGGCTCCCACTCGCGCTCCCTCGCGATCGCAAATTAATAAGTAGACCAAAAATGATATTCCCGAAAAGCATCGGAAGTCAACTGAATCGTCCCTTAACTGTTCAGAACGAAAACTTATTAAAAAAAAAAAAAAATCATAGTATCTCCTAATGTACAACATTTACGGAGGAGGAATCTGGTGGGAGGTCAAAGGGCAAAGTCATGATCCAATCAATATCTACAAGGGACATATAGGGTTTGGCGTGTAACACAATTGGATAAATAAATAATAAAAATATTGTTGTTTTTTTTTTGAGTTTTAAATACTGATGCTTTATTTTATATAAAGTATTGTATAAATGTATAAACGCTATAAATACGTGGTATCTATCTATGGTGGTGGTGGGGTGCTAGTCGTGATCGCAAAGAAAGAAAGAAGAGGGTATGACGAGGGCGGGGTCAAAGGCCGGCGGCGGCGCGCCATCTATGTACATTACATTTACTCACGAGAGGTCACTGGAGTCACGGGAGTCACGGTTAACGGCTGACCTACCATAGTCCACCGATTTAACGCGATATATAACGTTAACATGCTATATGTATGTATATATAGATCTCTCCCGATACAAAAAGAATAGATACCGAAGAGATATACGGACGAGTACACATATGCGGTACATAATAATACGAAATATTTATGTTACGTAACTATACACCCTATATATGTGTGTCTATGTATCGTGTTGCTTCGTTGTATTCGTGCGGTATATACGTGTATATATGCGTCTTTGCGTCTGTCCATATATATACACGTATACACACATATATCTATGCATAATACATATTTGCATAATACGTGTGGAAAACGAGTATGTAATATAATATGTATGCTCGAGTGCCGGCAGTGAGTATAACAACTGTGAGGAATCGACTATATACGATGACGTACATGGTTATTCCTCATCGTGAGTAGGGGGGGTGGGGGTGGGATGGGGGGGCGAAAGAGAGATAGAGATAGACAGAAAGAGTGAGAGGAGAGATCAAGCGTGAAAGAGAGCGAGGGAGTGAGAATTTTGGCCAGAGAGAGAGAGAGAGAGAGAGATCGAGAGAGAGAGATAGAGAGTTTAAGAGAATTTGAGAGTCTGGATAGATCGAGATGGCGAATATACAGAGAGGAGGTTCGATATTCCGAAAACGTATTTTGCCGTGGCTCAAAAAGTTATCGCTCATGATTTTCGGACGGTACGAAAAGAAAATGGATTTCCGGTTTTAGCCGTGGAAATAAAACGAGAGACGCCCGAGAATCGTTCAGAAAACAGAACGCGTTCGAGAATGTTCCCGGTTCCTTTTTTTTTTTTTCGAAAGCTTCTTCGACGGAGCTTCTGATACATCCAGTGGCCGGATGGGGTTGGGCTTTTCAACGAGTTGAAATTGATGGATCATTTAACGGTCAGACACGAGGAGTTTGTTTTAAGCCCCCCGTGATCAATCCTCATCCTGGTCTCTGTTTCTTTTACCGATTTTCTTTTTTGCTTTCGTACTTTACCGATTTCGTCATGTCGCGAGTAGACCCGTCCCGGTTGTTGTTCGTCACTGGTAAGTGACAAGATACGGTGAATCCTCTTTTTTTGAACGATGCTCAACCCGTTGCTAAGGAACGAAGCTATCCTCTCGTTAATAATCCAGAATCCAGTCCCTTTCGGTCCCCAATTCTCCTCTGGTCTACTCTCGACCCCCCCTAAGACCTTTAATTCACTCGCGCTCACTTGACTTCCGTTAGCTTGACTTCCGCTTGCCGTCATCTCGGTTTCCAAAGCTACTCAGTTCTTTGCATCGAAGCGCCGATTTTTCACATCTCGATACTCCCGTAACTCTCCGTGAACGCCGTTGCTCCTTTCGAGTCCCATTGGGAACCACGTGGTTTTCCTCCCGATGGTTGGATGCTCGTGGTCCATGATGACGGAGGACGATTGAGCGCGTGACGGATACAGATAGTGGGTGAGAGTGTGACGAGTATAAGGGGAGAATGTAAAAAAATGGAAATTCGAAGATTGAGTAAAAGAGAGTGAGAGTGAGAGTGAGAGCAGAAAGTGGATGAACCGGTAGATAACTGTGGTAGGTATGCCGCCGTCGCCGAGCCGAGATCGCGTGGTCTAGATCGTCTACCACTTGCCAATGGGTGCGGGGATGATGGCTCCGTGGGAGCCGAGACCGGCATGGATGGCACCGGAAGGTCCGTTGATCACAGCGACGCCGGCGTCGTGGCCGCCGATTCCACCAGCAATACCGGGTCCACCACCGATCACGGCAATGGCACCAGGTCCGCCATATCCACCACCAACTCCTCCGCCGACACCACCTCCGAAACCGAAACCTGCTGAATTGGATATTGGACCTTGCTCAAGGGATATTCGTATCCTTGGTTATTGGATAATGGACCTAGTATTTGACAGATGGGATGCTGTCTGATCTTCTGCGACACTTACCGCCAGCAGCGATGCCAGCGCCACCTCCAAATCCACCGGGAGCAGCAGCGGCGGCAGAGCCGGAGCTACCATCGTCACCGTTGATTCCACCGGATCCGGCGTAGAAAGCGACTCCACCGTAGCTGGGTCCGACGAGGTTAGCGGTAGCCTGAGATGGTCCTACGAGGGTGGCAGTTCCTTGAGATGGTCCTACGATGGTCGAAGGTCCAGCGGCAGGTCCAACAACGGATGCTGGGCCGGTACGGGGTCCACCAACGGATTTTGCGCCTTCCTGGGGTCCAACCGAGTCAGATGGTCCGCTCTGGGGTCCTACGTTGGCCTTGGGTCCTTCCGCGGGTCCAATGTCAGATCTTCCACCGGTGACTCCTGTGTTTTTACAAATGGACCAAGTGTTAGATCATTCTGGCGCATTCCAGCTGGACTTTTGACTGGATCAGTCAAGGTGACCAACCTCCAGAGACAATTTGCTGAACTCCTGCGGCACCAGCTGCCGCCGCTGCTCCCGCGGCGTAGCTAGCGCCGAGTCCACCGGATCCCAAGCTGGATGCTCCACCCTGGAGGGATGCTGCGGTTCCAGCACCAGCTGCCAATCCACCGCTCAGTCCAGCGCCTCCGTGTCCTCCGCTAACCGCAACACCACCTCCGTAGCCACCTCCGTAGCCACCACCGTAGCTACCTCCGTAGCCACCTCCGTGACCACCATAGGAGACGACAGGGCCGTGCGCGACACCAGCACGCGCCGTCGCTACAGCCAGGCAGGCGAACACAATCTGTGGGATATTGAAAAGTGCTTCAATTAGATGCTGTTAAAAGAAAAGAATAGTTAGTGGGTAAATATGCACTTTCCGAGAAGTGCATCGAGCGAACGAATTACGTTATTTTATGTTTTACAAATAATAGAGATAATACTTTGCTAAATATAGGGAAAAATAGTTATGGTCTGTACGATTACAATCGACTCTATGGATCCTACGAACATAACTGCACCTTTCACTTTCGATGCAAGTTATGTGCATCGCCCGAGATGCAGTTCCGTATTGGTACCAGAATATCGACTCGAGTTACTTTCTCGGGTAATTTCAAAATTATCTACCCCTCAATTGCACCCGATGCGTGATACAGTTTTACAGATGGATAAATGTTGGGTAGATTTTCACGGAAAGAAAGAAAAAGTAAGGTAAAGCGCAACTTCAACGGAATGCAACTAAAAGTGCATATCTCTTTGCGCGGAATAGCCCGGAGTGTTGTTATGTCATAAAAGTCATAATAAGTGAACACGGCGTAACCAGTTGACTTCATAGGGAATTTCTGCTGGTCGACGAGTTTGCGTGCTGTAACGTTTCGTAATTGGAGTGATAGTGCACCGATTGCATTTTCGCATAGCTAATGATCCGGTCGCTCGACACCACGCCTAGCCTGACCATATTAGGGGAAAAATCCGCGACTCTGCGAGCACCGAGTTAGTTAATAGTCCCGTTCGCGTACGAAGAAATAAGGAGGCAAAAAAAATAGAACAAACTGACACAACTTGTAAAAGTGCATATACGAGCTGCAGCAAAATATAGTGCAACGTTTTATGCAATCGACTTCACCCGGCGTAATCGGCCGTTACGCGATTCATAATTATTCGGCATTTACAGCCCGAGCGATGCTAATTTATCCAAACTTTGAAAACTGCATAGAGAATCACGGAGAACTTGAGTATTGTTTGCTCCATTAAAATCTGCCCAGAGATGCAACTCAGGATGCGCTTACTGTACTTCCTCGATGCACCGGTGCATCCTCGAGCTGTGTTGCATCTGCCAATAAAGCTCACGTCGTTAAAACCGTGACGACTGTCGGAATAATTTGCGAGTGAGAGAAACAGATAAACAGCCGAGTAGCGAACGAGGGAAATAAATTTGCTTTGGCGTCCAATGCAAATATGGACAATGCAACTGTATGCAATTTCTAGTGCAACGGCAATGCAGTGACAAGAGGTAGATATCGTCGTAGGTGCAACAGGCCTTAGAATGGGAAGTGGCGTTTAGAAAGGAAGTGCTCCGGAGCAATACGGAGGCTGCGCGATGACTTGAGAGCAAATTAGATTTATCTCGTAGCAAGTAAAGCGATATTAGAACGACGCGTGCACACTGAGTGCATGTGTCACGCCCGGCTGAGAAGTTGCACTCGAGGAACACGAGTGCAACCTGGAATTATGCATATATCCAAGGTGCTCTTAAACTTTCACATCCCGTCGCCGGACGATCGCGGACTCTATCTATTTACCTAACGAGCACTCGAGTCTCGCCTCTTTATTATAAAATCACTTTGCCGCTAAATTTCCGTTTCCGGGTTAATTTATCATTCGAAATATCGTCGCAGTGAAAATCAGAACCGGTCGCGTTCGCGGTGTAAAAATTGCGACTTTGCGATTTTTTAATTTATTTATTGTTCGAGACTGTCGATTAGATGCATTTTGATCCTGATGCACATGCAGGCAATTTTCATGAATGAAGATGCATCCGATATGCATTCACTAACTCTTCACGTGAATGCAAGGAGGATCGTAACCGGTTTAAGACTTGCCAAGTAGTAAGTAGTAAGATTGACGGTTTATGAATGAAAAGAAAAAGGCAGGACGTCGCGCAACATCGAGTTTGCCGCAAAAAGGCCGACATTGAATTATACGTTTGTGGCTTATTGTTGTAGACACTGACCGAGAAAGATTAATGAATATAATCGGCATAATTACAACTAGAAAGTTTTTCTTCGATAGTGAAAATTGCGATTTTGTAAAAGAAATAATAATAAAGTCACCCTTAGCTGTGCGATGTTGGTTGAGAGCAGACAAAAAAAAAAGATTTTTTGGAAATTTGGTTAAAAAAAGTAGTTCAATTTTGAAATACTATTAATTGAATAGATCTCGAATAATTCAACAATTATTATTGACTTATAAATGCAATGCAGGAACAATAGCGAAACAGTGACAATCGAAGCAGAAATTATTATCTGTATAGGCGATATGAATTCAGAGAAAACAATGTATAAAATCCCATGTATAATTTCCCAATAGAAGTTAGCAAAATTAATTTATAATTTTAATTGGCAAAATGATTCTAAAGATCCAAAAACTCCAAAGGACCCCAGCGAAATACTCACAAAGGCCTTCATGTTTGGTGTGTGTGTGGTGGGCTGGTAGTCCGGTGAATGACTGACTTGGGCCAGGTCGCTGGGCCTTATATACGGCTAACTCTGGCTCTGGCCACGCTCCACAATCACCATCCTTTCGAAAGCCGCCCCCTTCACCCTCCCACCCTCGCCCAGAAAAACCATAATCCTCCGAGTCTGCGAGTCCAGGCCTAGGAGCGTGCTGGATGGATTGGATGGTATGATGGTGGTGGTTTACTAGGTTGGTTGTCGTAGTTTATAGATCGACGCCATCGACGCCATCGACGCCATCGACGCCGACTTCGTAGATTTCATGGACGTCGTAGATGTTCTCTGTCACGAGGTAAGACGTCGCAGTGATCCTCGTATCCGACGCCTTGGCACCGGGTCACCAGGTCAATCTTCGAGGTATGATGGCCACTTCGTTAGGTCAGTTAGCTGTGATCTACTTTGGTTGCAGTTGCAGTGTTTACCGGTCACGCCAGACGGCGCAGGTGCACCTGAAATTGGGAAACTCTGGTTTATGCGTATCTCGAAGGTGACTGATGCAATTATATGGAAAATTACCAATTGTAGGAATCCCGAATGAAATGGATGACTTTTTTCAATTTTAGCGATGGTCTCGGGTCGTCGATCACCTGGGACACGTATTCATCAATTTTTGTGGCAATCTTCAGAGTGTTGGGGATTTAAGGACTTATTGTACAGTCGGTATGAAAAGTATTTTATTCCTCTCTAGCTGGGACATTTTTGAGTTTAATTTACCCGATGACGAATTTTGAAAAAAAAAAAATTTTTATTTCAACTGCATTTTAATGCTGGTCTATCCACTGATGCCGGTAATGACGAAAGGGTAGTGGGAATTGTATTGAGTGGTAAAATTACAGGTCGCCGAATGGCCTTAAGAGACCTGAATTCTTTTCTATATCGATTGCCTAGCGCGACTTGTTACTTATTACCTCAACCTACTAATTTCTGCATTGCACGTCGAAACAAGAGCGAATCACCGCCAGAGGGGTTGCTTTCCATCGCGAGCGACAACTTCAATTACGTTGCTTGCCGTCCCGATTTCAGCGATCAATCAAAAATAAATTTTGTCAAACTGTGCGATAAATTGCTTTAACAATGCAAATAGGATTGCGTTAAGTCCTCGATTAAAAAAAAAAAAAAAAAAATTTGTGAAAAAAATAATCGATCCTAATTCAAAATTCAATTCTCACACGTTCCGTTTGGACGTCTCTGCCAATTAGAAATTCGTCGCAACCCGCGCGTTAATTAAAATTAAAAATTCCTAAATCAAGGTCACGCCTCCTTTCCTTCGTACCTCCCCCCCTCAATCCTTGTCGCCCCAACAGGTTCCCGATCCTTGCCGATACTCGTTAAAATTTTTCTAACGATATCCTGGAAAGTGAAAGCACATATATTTGGAAGTGGCAAAAATGGCCACGTCCAATGGCCGATCTCCTTACCAACGCCTATGCCTACGACTCTATCGATACTCATATACCTATATTCATACTTTTCGTAGGTACCATTAGCCAATATAAAAGGCACAGTACTCACCATAATGATTCTCATTTCGTCATCAGAAGCCGAGCGCGCACCGTTGCACTTAATATTATACGAGCAAATTAGTTGGCGTCGATAATGCCCTTAAAAAAAATTGTCATTTTATCAGACAAAATTAGTGATTACGTAACAAAGCCACCAATAAGCACTAACTCGTAAATTTAATTGCAGCCCGTTCCAAATTTTTTTTTTTTTTCGATTTCATCATCGCGTGTCTAATCGATCCAACGAATCTGATAACTCGTTCAATGATGATTTTCCAAAAATGCACTCAGATGCGTCAAACATTATATTCCCATATAAAAAGACTGCATCAAAAATGTCATCAGATAAAAAAATCCTATCGGGATACAGAAATCAGCCTTATCGCGACGATAGATAAAAAGCTGAGAAAATGTAAAAAGGAAAACGAAAACAAATTTTTTTTAATCCCTATAAGACATAAGCCCATTTATTCCTTATACATTAAAATCACTCAACCTGATCGCTAACGACTAATGACCTTTTCATTCATAGGCCGCTAGCATAGTAAAAAAAAAGGGAAAGGAAAAAAAGTATTTCCCACGATGCGTACGGCCCTGCAGATATATACTCATGTGCTTACATACGTGAACTCACTCGAGTTTTCCCGGTGACTTGCTAAACGCTGTTATTC
>JARQSU010000385.1:890517-952837 GCA_030142265.1 Calameuta filiformis | reverse complement strand
CTGCAGATATATACTCATGTGCTTACATACGTGAACTCACTCGAGTTTTCCCGGTGACTTGCTAAACGCTGTTATTCGAGTAAAGAATAGTATTTCAATGTAATTTCAAGATTTTTTATTAACTCGTAAAAAAATTATATAAGAATTATGATAAAATTTATTTATTCTCATTATGCATTTATACGTATATAATAATTACGCAAAAAACTCTCATCCATATATGTATACGTATATACGTCATAACCAATCCTATATACTTTCCGCGTATTTTCTACGAGATTCCATGATATTTCTAACCACGAGGAACTGACTGCTGGTTTGTGCGTTTGAAGCAGCGCCAACAGATACAATGTACAGAATTTGCATGGAACGTTAGAAGGTTCGACCGATGCACATGGAATTGCATAGGTGCATGTGCATTACGAGGGATACGCTCGATTCGATTCGTAAGCTGCGCGTTCGCGCTTTTGCTCTAATTTTTATGTAACACGAGGATGTGAAAACGGAGAAATTTTATTCATGAAAGACTGCGGTGAATCCATGGGAAAACTTCCTTCTATGTAATACGGTTAAGGATTATGTATATAGATATATTGTTATTACTGTGTATATATATATATATATATATTGTTATTACTGTGTATATATATATATATCCTTGAATTATGTTCAGCCAAGCTTAGCAAAGTAATAGAACATTTTATTTTTATGATACCCACTAAACCATAGTATTTATGGTGTTTCCATATGTTTTCTATAATGACGTTTCAGTTATTTAACCGGACAATAGAAAAGATTCAGAAGTCTCGGTAACCCGCTACCTTAAGGCTTGTACACAGTGCGGACTTCGCTTCAGCAAACTAGCTCGAAAGTATATTACGCAATAGCTCCGAGCAGGACAGCGATATAGAGCAGTGTGGGCTACCACTGCCCGCCATAGAATACAGAACTGCCCATCATTTCCGTGTTCTGTCCGCCATACTGTTCCCACGTTATTCTCCGATCCTCAATATTATATGATAACAGATACGTGAGCTTTCGTCAGGGATTACAAAATTTTTATAATTTTTCGTAAACTCACCAATTTTTTTTTGTTTGCGAAATTCTCGATACTATGAATTGCAAAAAAATTCTTTGGGGCGGTATTTTCAAAATTTTCTATCGATATGTAACTCTTTATTGCGTCTTCCAGCCCATTTTTCTACCGATTGTCTACTCGTCGTCTTAGTTGATTACGTCATCCAACTTCCGGTCTCGGTAAGTTACCGATACTTAGTCAGAATGCATGTGCAGGGTTGACCGATCGACACTCGCTTGCCGATTCCCTCGCTCTGGCGAAAAAAAAATCAAGACACGCCTATCTTATGCTCATATGTGGAGATCGGTTAGAGCGCGTGCCCATGCGTGTAGAAAATGCTCTGGTTCACGCTCCGGGGATACCCTGGTACGTTAGACAGAAACTGGTGTACAGTCGAAAAGAAAAATTTCTCTCTGGCGGATTTGTAACGATGCACGTTATGCCAGATGGCTAAGTATTGCCTGGGTCTGCTGGAAGAGAGCAGGAATAAAAAGAGAGAGAAGCATAGAAACACAGAATGCGATATATAGACCGAGAGAAGTCTCATTGGGCGTTTTCGCTTTCCAAAGATTACGCGGACATTTCCCAACTTGGTTTCTGCGGTTGACCAATGGAAACTGCGGCAGCTATATTTTTTCGAAAAACGGTTTTCGAATGCTTGGATTCCCTTGAGAATCTTTTTTTCTTACGTCTAATAAGATTTGAACTTTGATTCGATATTAAAAAAAATTTTTCAAAATCATTTTTCAAATTTCGTTATACAATTGGAGGGGGTGGCTTTTTCGGTACGAGTAGGGGTGGGGCACTCCCCCCCCCTCCCCTTCCTCATTTGCTTGATTCGCTGCATATTAATTAAGAGAATCAGGGTGGGAGGAGGCAATTCGCAAGCAGGCGAGCGTAGCGCGTAAATGTTGAATAATAACTGCATTCCAGGTGCATAGGTTGGCTATATATATTGGGCGGTGCATTTAGCTGCGTTTATTAGCCACTCGAGCTTCGCCCTCTAAGGAACAAAGTGCCATTTTAATGGCTGACTAGAAAGAGCCATTACTACTTGGATATATTACGAAGTATTTTAACATTTTTAAGTCGATCTGAATGGGGTCGATACACACGTACATCTACAATTATTATTATTATTTAACCAAGATCATACCGGGTGGTGGGAATTGAAATGAAAAAAAAATTCAGGCCGGCCTCTTCTCCACGGAATTTGTACTGTGCATTTGAATGCAGAAGCATATTGGAATTTTTCTTTTCTATTTGACATATACCTGTAAATTCTACGCCAGATCGCTATACGTATAGCGATATATATATATGTATATATCGTTGAAATACTATTTTTTCCATAAAATCCAATCCGCTAGAAAACCACTGTATTTGCGCGATGCTAATCTCATTTTTCCCAAAAAGGAAACTGCACTCTTTGCATATTCGCGAGCGATTCCATTTACCTGCATAGTTCAGTGCAATCGTAAAATGCATCAACAGCATCGTCTTACATACAAAATCATCTGTCTATACAGTTAAACGCTATAGATAAATTAACAGAGTTATTGTACGGCATCCCGGAGCCAAAAGTGAAATCGTACGAGGAATCGAAAAAAAAAATTTGAATTTAACGTTTTAACCCGATTCAAAAATCTGAGATGTTGCATTTTTCTAATACGTGGTACAGTGAGTATAAAATTTCATCGATTTTCAAATATAACGTCTAAATGCACTTTATTCTTGCAAGTGACCTTATTGCAATTAAATCTGCACAATGAATGCACACGATGCATTTATTCACTTGAACTGCATTCAAAGAGGCACGTTCGAATTGGTACGTAGCTTGGTAGAATATCGTCTCAGTAGCCTGTACTATCTATTATATACATATATATATATACATACATATATACATACATATATGTATATATATACATACAGTTCAACTCGCTCTAGAATACAGCCCTGGACTCGAGATCATGACATTTACTATGAATCGTTACTTTCTCAGACATAATCGTCTCCCACACGAATTCTTTTATTTGCTTAACCTATCACGTTTCCTCACTTCCTACGGGATGAGGGTGGACCGAGTAAGACGACGATAGAAAATACCATCTTAAAAAATTAATTCTTAAGTAATTTTTAATAGGACACCAGTATACGAGGTGGATTCACTGCTGGCTGTTTTGGCAATAAGAAAAGGTCGATAAGCCGGTTAGGTAGAATGTCAGTGAGATCCGACCCTGAATTTAAATAACGACCACGTGGATTTCAATCTGTCAGGATTACATTGAAATATTGCCAAAATCGAAAATAGAATGGGAAAACGTAAGGCTAATTTGATTTTCGTCAATTAGTTTGTCTGCATTTCATATTAGTTACCGGCTGCGTGGAGTCATTGGGTTTTTTGCCCGGAAAATTCATGAGATTTCCAGTCAACGTGGAACAAATATTTTTGTTAACTTCCGCTACTGCGAACCACCGGAATTCAGTTAGACCCTCAAGCTGGAGGAACGGACAAAAACGATTTTACCTGAATTTCCTAATTTTCTGCTATCCTTCCTATTCCTCTTTTTTTCGTCCGACCCGACCCCCCCCGTATAGTCAAACTTCTCGACCAGCACGGGGCGTAATAAAAATTTCGAAAAATCAAATTTATAAATTGATCTCGATCTTTAATAATTACAGTGAAAATTTGATTTATTTGTGTATCAATACAAAGAAAAAAAAAATTTTTAAACATGCCGAGTATTTCCCGCTATTTCATGAGGTTATTACGTAAAATCGTAGCTGGACCAATCATCCGATCATAAAAGTGATTACCGGGACCGGCTAGATGAGGTTAATTCATAGCGACGTCTAGAATCACGGAAACACGTGATCCTAGCCTACATGCGGTCTCGCACGTATGCTGTACGAACGAGTGCAGCGGCTATAGTCGAGATACTCGCGAATCGAATCGTCGAGCCACGAAACCGCAATATTGCGAATTAACATCCGATCGGACAGCAAGTCCCTGATTATTGGTGTCGGGGGGTGGCTGGGAGGGGGTGGATCGACACGACGTGCGAAATCGAAAGCACCGAGCGTTGGACTGCCGAGCCAGTGAGTAACTCGTTCGGTTTGCGCGTTACGCAAGACGCCACGCCTAGGCCGTGGCCGAGCGCCGCGGCGCGCAGCGTCGTGCCGTTCGGATCTTAGTGGCGAATCTTATTGCCATTGTTACCGTTGCTGCTGTTGCTGATTTTGCTGATTTTCCTGCTGTTACCTTTGCTGCTGGATGCATGTCACATATCGCGGTCTTTTTGAGTTCTACGTCATATGTGTGTGTACATATATATAATCTATAGACAATTCAAATCATTTTATCTTAATCACTGTCAATCGATAAGAAGAAACAATTTCCTGGTAGATTTGGCAAATGAAATGTGTATAGCTCGTAGGTAGAATTATAAAAAGTGCACCTTCTTTTTTTTTTTGACATTTCATAGATAACAGACTGTGTTATCGGTTACGATTTTGACCTTGACTATATCGATCTCAAGGTATTATTGTTATTGTACATGAAAGGTTGTTCGATGAAATATGTATGATACATGTATATCGCTACGATGGATTATTATTGCGAATTTACGTGTAATCCTGGACATTGCACTCGAATGCAACGTTGCACCTGTGCACTGGGAGTTACCATGGAAACTATATATACTCATTTCCGTTTATTCTCAGTTTCATAATGTCTTTGCGTTAATAATATGCTTTCCCTAATACCATATCTTGCAGTAATTCTTACATGCATGTACCCAGAAGAAAATACCATAAAATTATTAAGTACTAGCACGCTCCAGATTGGATCTTACTACAGACCGATCCCGATCGTCTCGTAAAACTATTGCGTGACCAAAGTGCCGCTCTTGATTGATCAGTAGCGTAACGTTGAAACGCGTTAGAGCGATATACATATATATATATATATATGTGTGTATAGCTTGGACGAAGCGAAACGAAGGGAGGCTTATCGATAGACGTAAAATATGAACTTTCACGGAAATTCGTAATCGACAGTATCGCGATATCAGTCGGTAAAATTACGCTGCGATGTCTTAACGTTGTAATTTGAATTTCAGATTTAATTATAGACAGTTATACAATTATCGGGAACAATGTTAATTAATCGAAAGCAGTTGGTAGGTATTATTAGCATTATGTAAATTTGATCGTTGCTTAATAGATTATCGAAAGTTCATTATAAAAATAATTCTTGATCCTAACATCGAGGCTTGTCCAGTATTTTAAAAGTTCCGAACCCGTCAGAAGCAGAAAATCAAAATTGCACAGTCGAATGGTCATCGCGGACGTGTAGTAATTTAATCGGATTACCCGATGATCACTGATTTTCCCCCACCAGGTCCAGTCATTGTACCGTTTCGTTTAATCGAGCGTATCTCGAGTCCGGACAATTAATCGTTCATAAAGTGGTTTTTGGATCTGTCCGCAGCATCCGAGCACGAGTCGTGGACCAATCACGTGTAACTTTAATCGACATCTTTTTTCCTCTTATGGGATCCTGCGTTAAATATTTTTTTTTTTAATGAAACTGACTATAATAATAATAGAGAGTCGAGGGAGGCAATAAAAAGATATTATATTTTATTGTCTCTTTGTCACTTTTTTGTCTTCGAAATTTTTGGATCTTTAATCTTGTCTTATCACACAAATTTTCAAAATCTTTAACGCTTTCTTTTTTTTACTGATTTACACAGATTATATAATTTTTATCAGACGCACGTAGATTTTGTCACATTTTATTATCTTTACTTTTATATGCTGTCATGTTTCAGCTTAATGTACACGTGTGACATTTGACAGCTGACAGCTGACAGCTGACAATTCGCTGCTCAGTATTATTATCAAGGGAAGAATCGATGCATTTTCGCACACATCCTTGCATTGGCAGCAGGTGAAAGATGGCTGTTGCCTCCGGCGGAAATGTAATACGTGAGTATTGTAGAAACTGCATATCCTGAATGTTGCAATGCGTTTGTGGTTTATTCTCTCCAGGTTGGTAGGAGAAGGACGGCAGCGTAAAACATAGCGAACGAGCATATTTACAAGTGCACTACGTCAATCCCTCGAGAGCACGTGGATCCGTGTTTGTTATTTTTTTTTTTTTTCATTTTCTCTCATTCCTTTTTTTTTCATCACTCCTCTCTCCGTCCCTCTCGCAATCGCCAAAAGCGCCACGGCCGTATAGTGTCATAGGATAACGATAGGAATTGCGGCAGATAGATTGAAAGATACAAAGAGGAAGCTTCCAATGAAAACGGCGTGAAAGCTCTCTACGTGGGATTTCTGGTTTTATCGACGATCGAGCGGAAACGCAAGCTGCTCTGAAAAATCCCAGGGATTCGCTATCGGGAAAAGTGTAAAAAAAAATGGACAAGATTAAAAGAAAGGCAAAAGAATGCATTCCGGTGCAAGGAAGTGCAACGGCCTTGCCATTGAACGTACATAGATCCAATCACAATGCACTTGATCGATAAAGTCACGTGAAATGTTTTAACGATTCGTTTTCTTTTATTATTTTTTTTATGTATTGTCTTTTTTTATTTATTCAACACTAGGACGCTTTTGACTTTCTTTCGCGCCTACTTTGCGCGGTGCATAGGACCTTGCAGATTCAGTGATGCATGCAGTTGCATAAGGTCGACAGTCCGTCTCGCAAATAAGAGCGTTCTCCCATAATGCACCGTGAAGTGCCGCTGCGGATGGTTGGACATTTTTTTTTTTATGGGATCCCATCGAAGAACAGGCCATTGGACACCCTCGTGCGTTTTCATGAAAGCGTGAATATTCTGCAGGTTCGGATTCAGTGAAGAAATACAATGGGAATTTAGGGCACGTAGGGACCGAGAGGTGGTCCAAGTATTTGACTACGTAAGGTGCAGGAAAGCTTCGGTCGCTTCGAGAGATTGAAGTGCGAAGTGAAGCGAATTTTTGAAAAGAAAGAGAGAGAGAGAGAGAGAGAGAGAGAGAGAGAGAGAGAGGCTGTGGAAAAAAAATGATAAAAAGCTCGAGGTGAAGTATGAATCAGTGAACCGTGGAAAAGGGGTCAGAGCGTGGTCCGTCGTTTTGAAAGAGCGAGAGACTGTGCGGTACGAGAATTCGAGAGAGAGGGAGAGAGAGAGAGAGTGTGTGTGTGTGAGAGAGAGAGAGAGAGAGAGAGAGAGACGAAAGGAGTCTAAGCTCACGGCGTGATAACATAATAATGCTCTGAGAAATCCGTTGCGTAAGATCGCATGCTACACCCAGATAGCAGTAGGTAGACTGTGTAGTCGAGAACAGCCGCTGGTCTCGCGAGCGTTATACCCAGTTGCCGTGGAAAATGGCTGGTTTCTATGTGCGTTGCGTGACGATCGTGAGGCGGTTGCGGTCGCCAGGCGATTCCGTGGCTGCGATTAATTAGCAGCTATTTGTATAATATCCAATAATTTTCATGCTGCGATTAACGCCGCCTCTCAGACCGATCCCAGCTCCGAGGTCGAACTAGTCAAAATATTTTCGCCAACAGCTCAAATCGCGACAAAATCGGCTTGAGTTTCCGTACAGAAGTCCTTTGCTATTCTGATATGATTAATTACCAATCAATATCATTGACGTGCACTAATCAATTTGCGACGCAATTAATCAGGACGAATTGACCATTAATCCTCGTGTCCTCGAACTAAAATCCTTTCCGCATACGTTTCCGTATTCCTGTACGAATGTTTGAATCTGCAGTCATACCAGCAATTATTGGACAGCGATTCCCGTTTTTGAAAATTACAAATAATTAATTTATCAATAAAAAAATTTTTGATTAATTATTAAAGGAATGACAATTGAAAGAGATAAGAACACTGATCCCATATGCAGCGTCATTTGATAATCGATCGCGCGTAAGTTTACGCGCACCGATTTTCCATACGGGAAGTCGCGGTCGCCATTGTTCGACCTCGCCCGATCGCAATCGCGTATTGCGACAATTTTGCAATTAATTTATCGAGCCGCGGAATGCGCCGCGTTTGCAATTACTTGAAGGATCGAGTTGGGTGCATAGGCTGCATGCGTTCCCGTCGCGATTTGAAAGGTTGATAACGATACGGAATATAATTACAAATTCGAGCAACTAGTCCGTAACAGTCGTGGCGTTAAAACACGTTCGAGGATTATTATTATTATTAACGATCATCATCACCATCATTGTTTTCCAAAAGAAATTAAGATTGCGCAACCTAAAAATATTACCTTAATTCAAAATGCCCAGTTCGTCCTCCTACCGTAACACGTACGTAACGTTATACTTTTAATTTTATTTTTATACGGTCGTTTCCGTAAGATTATTATTAATTTTTTTTTTCTTTCTTTTTCATTATTTAATATCATTCATACATAACCGGATGTCTGAAATGTACCAGGAACTCGAGATCGAAAGTCCAATCAGTCCACCAATCCTAGGCGTTTTAATAACTTTCACGAGTTCCGGTCATTTTTTGCTTGACGTATTAATGGACGGAATTACAGTGATGCAGTAAATTTGAGTTTCGGTCATACATAACGATTCCATCACGATTCTACCTACTTATCTTTTCACTTTTAACACGACGTTCACCAGCTACGTTCTTCTTTTTTTCAGATTCCTTTTGTTCCTGCACTCCAGCTCGCGCAACGTTTGCCTATTTCATTTACACCTCGAATACCGTTTAACGAGTCACCCGGTGGATGAGCCGATGATGCTCGATGACGCAACGATTTAATTAGGTCAAAAACCGAAATTTATTGGCGTAACAAGCGGAATACAATTCGACTGAAGTTCGCGCCACTTCAAATGGAATTCGAGGACTGCACACAAAGTCCTTGGGGATGTACGGGACGTCCTACGGGATCAGAGCTTTAAGGGAATCGGCTTTAACATAGTCCGGTAGATACGAAGGATCGTCCTTTGTCCTTTGCTATCTGGACCCGAATACATGGTTCAATGAACAGCTGTCTGATGATCATTAGCTATGAGAACTTCGCTCGATGATTTCGTACTGTATCGATTTTACGTATCTATTAGTATTATCGGTGATTTATATCTGAGTGATCGATCCATCGATCAAACGTCAAGTCTGGACGTCGAACGCTCGAAAGTTCAAAAAGGTAAAAATTAAAGACTTCGATTGGTATTAATATTGAAAATAGTCGTATCTGCTTATATTGATTTATCATCGATAAGAGGACTTTATCAAAATCTTTTTATTCAATTGGAAATCGTGCACTCGATCTTATTGAAACAGAAATCCGGTTTTGATATCAGAATTTTACCATTGTCCATATCGTTGAATAAGGACCTGCTTTCCAGTCTTTTGATTTTTCTAATGTCTAGCTGATTATGTATATGTATATATATATATATATATATGCAGGACCTGTTCCATTATGGGTCCTGCAAGATACTAAACAGGACCAAAGGAGAAAGTAGCGGGTACTTTCTTAGGATAATATATAGTGATTGTCCTGGTCTTAGTTTAAGCGATATTAATAGCCAGCGACCTGTCCTACGTGTCCTGATTGGTGGAAATACCGGTCGCAGGAGCGGCCGTGTTTCTATGTCGCTGTGCTGCTGTCTTGTCGTGTCGCCATGTTGCAATTTTACTGTTTCGCTCTGTTTCTGATTTTCTTTCGCAGTGCAGAACTGCAGCGTCATATATTTGCTGCTCGACTGAAATTTCAATACTGCGATAAACATTGTGTAAGGACGAGACTTCCTTTCGTTACGGGACTATCAATTTGTGGGGTTTAGCCGGAAGGACCAATGAGCATCAACTAACCTATGCATTAGGGGGCTGGATAAACAGTGAGTAAGCGAACCTGTTTACAATCATAACAGGAGTACCAATCAAACAACCTGATCCTGGTATTCTGGAATCGTCCTTGAGAAAGGACAGCTGGTTCATCTCTCGTAGCTTTTGGCTTCCATCTCCGTACCAATTTCAATCCCAATGATAAACATCCTTTCCCGTTGCATTTTGTATAAGTTTCGGCGACGTACGAAAAGGACGTGAAAAGAAATTTTTAATTTTTCTTTTATCAGTCGAATTTTTTTGAGACGCTCATCGTGTAAGAGAATCGAAAAAAATTTTTCCTTTATATTATATACATTTATATTCGTATATAAGCTTCGGTGACGTGCGAGTGATCTCAAAAGGGATGTCAACAAAATTTTATAATTTTATTTTTTATCAATCCAATTTTATTTGAAACGGTCATCCTGAAAGAGAATCGAAAAAAATTTTCTTTATGTTAAAAACTATTAATTTACCGTAGGCGCATAAGTTTTGGGACGTCTTTCAATTTCTTCGACTTCACGCTCGATGCGTTCGAGTGCATCGGTGCAAGTGCAATGCGAAACGCGTCGTATTTTTATGTCTGCAGTTAAACGCGATCGTAAACACTGCAGAATCGATCGGAGAGAACCTAAGTAGAAGAGAAGCTCTGGAATGCCTAGTGAATAGTTGAAATGTTTTTTTTTTTTATTTATTATCACATGCCTCGTCATGCGTTCGACGTAAAATTAATTTTACTCGATGAACGAGGAAAGTGTGAAAAAATTTTTTGAAAAATATTTCAAATCACCAGAATGTCGAAATTTCACCATTTGCACGTGTGCCTTCACGTGATGGATATTTTTCAAAAAAAAAAAAAAAAAAAAAAACTAATAGTATCTCCTCAAAGTGTCCCAAAGAATAACGTTACAAGGGAAGAATGAGGCAGAGCGTGACGTAAAAATATCTTTTTATTGTACAAGATTGTGAGGGACATCGAGTCAGTCAATTATACATACGTATTTCGGTCGACTAGCATTCACTTTCTATCTGAGAATCGCACGCGAATTCGTGTTCCCTCTTTTTCTACTTTTCTGCGTTACATATACTCTTCTTGGTTTTTTTTTCTTCTTTCTTGCACCATTTTCGACGGGCGGGCGTAAAAACGTACTTTTACGCGTGTATATATATATACACATATATGTATATATGCAGAGGCGAATAAAAGGGAATAGACGAGACATTCGCGGTGACCCTTAGCTTTGTACTTTTAAGGACCTTCGAGGAAAAACGTAAACTTTTACGGCTGTTATTCACGTTCGTCCTGTAATCGTTGATCCATTAGGAATTCACAGATACAGAAATATATATATATATATATATGCACGTAAACGATAGTAGGAATCCAATGTTCGTGCATTGTCCAGAGGTTGAAATGAGATAAAATAGGTAAAATGGATATTGGTATATACATATATATCTGCTGCTGTATATGACTGCCTTTATATAAAAGGTCAGACTTTTATCGGATATAAAATTGAATTGATCTTGACTTCTTGAGAAAAGACTGTTTTTCTCTTGGTTGATCGGGATCGATAGTGAAAAAAAATACATATCTATATATATATATATAAAATTCAGCGGATATCGTTGGAAACGTAATTGAATTTCGAGAGAGTCGAAATGGTCTCGGAGTGACGTAACGATTATTTTTTTTTTTTTTTTTTCATGTTCAGTTGCACTGTTGCCTAGTTCCGCGCAGCCTCCGCAATCCCTTGAATATGCAACGAGATATTGTAAACGGAGCCAATATCCAATATACTTTTTCCAATGAAATCTCTATCGAATTACAGCGGCGTCTCTGTCGCGTCAGCTATAAATTCATATTCACTGATTCCACAAATTTTTTAAATTTCAAGATTTCTCACGTAAGAACCTTCGGGTGAAAACTCATCGACGGTTATTACGGAATTTTTCATAATTCCAAAAAGATTTATTTCCGTCGCGTTATTCAGGATTGCAAGAGCCACGTTTACTTGAAATTCTATTGGCTGACGAAAAAAAAAAAAAAAAAAAATTTCTTTTTTTTTCAAAAATAAATTACAGAAATAATCTAACGTCAGCAGTAATAAGAATGCATAACAAGAGAGAGGAAAAAGAAAGTATACCAAGAGCGATTAGTATCGAGCTGTAAAAAAAAATTCTTTACAAGAAAACTTCGTACGAACGAGCGTAAGGGATTTGAATTAAAGAAATTCGTAAGGTCAATTATTGATCGTCGATTTGATTGATTTGTAATATTGATTAGATACATTTTTCGAAACGTCGACCGCACATTAAAAATTGCAATTTCGGTGTCTCCGCGAGATTCTCAGGTCTGCAAACACAAAAGCGTGAACAGTCGAGGACCGTCCTGTGATAGCGATTCGAAGCTTTTGAATGGCTAATTACTTCCGCAAATTGGTAGAATTGTCGACGCCGAGGACGTCCCGTTGAGCGCTACCTCATTGCTGCCAACCTAACCCGACAGTCTGAGTTACATCGAGGCCACTACAGGTACCTACTTTATCTACGTATCTGCCAAGCAGTGTAGCCACAACATCCTCCTGGCGATTTCTGAATTGTTCTGCTCTTGGCTAGCTGAGACCAATTTGCTACCGTGCATTGAGAGCGAGGTGCTACCGTATGATGGAGAAGCGATTCATTTGCGGCACGTAGGTTGGCAATAGTGCAGGCACGATTGCTGGCGATTCACCACGGGGAAAGTATTTCGTGTAAAATAGACAGGTAAAAGTGAGCACGTCCGTGATCGCCTGTCTCGTTAAATCAACGCTGAGAAAAGGACGTATATAATTTTTTTCGTTTCCAAAAATCTTCGACAGCCCGAGGGCAGCGTTCGCGGGAAAAATAAAATTTATGTAAAAAAAAAGTAAAGAATTAAATGAAAATTAATTTATGATTTTATAACGATTGGTAGTACTGATAATGGCATTTCGATATATACACTGTTTATGTATATGTCTAAGCTAGAGATTTCAAAATGAAATCTAATCGCACTTTCGCCTAATCCGGACTCCATACCAATAGTTAACTAGTTCGTACTTTTAAGTTGGACACCGTGTATGTGCACGGCAGCGCGGTATAATACTGGATAAGTTTGTAAAAAAAAGGTAAGCAGTATGCGTTTACCAAGTTCCCGTAACAAAACCGGACTCGTATCTGCGCCTTTTCCAGAGCGGCCTGCTCTCGTTTCAACGCTCGTTAGAAATATTTCAAATCGGTCGCCATTTAGAAATCACCACTGGTCGCGCAGTTTTTTTTTTTTCTCAAAAACTGCGAATCGCCTCAATTACACTCCAGCTGGAGCTACAACGAAATTACATCGAATTAATTCACCACTGAGTACACGTGTTAAGGTTAATCTTCTTTGGGTAGTCTTAGCAGGATCATCAAATGGGCATCCTCGAGCAACCCCTAAACGTCTAAAATCCACCCTGGCAATCACCATTAACTCTGCGCTAACGGACGGCCGGTTAATTGGAGCGGACCAGCGCGTCAACAAGATGTTCATCTGTGACAAGAATTATTCATACGCGGAAAATCTCCAAAAATTAACCCCGGACGAGGAGGCTCGAAACGAATGTTTATACGTAAAGAAGAAAAGGTCTTTTTAAATTCATAAATTCATCCCTTGTCTAATATGAAGCAATGGAAAAAATTGTATCGTCGCTCTGATCGATAATAAATATCAATGATACGTAACGAGTATCGATATACCATATATATGTATATTAGACTCTATATCAGATTTCCGGTCTGCATTCTCTTCCGTTTCAACCAATTTTTCGGATTCGCCCTTTGCATAACGATACTCTCGTTATTGGATCTTATACATGGAAATCGATTTTGTATATACGTATATATATGTATATAAGCAAGGCTAGGCCTTCGTGTTAGTGTCATTACTCCCGTTATGCTCTACAGGAACACTTTCACTGCCTTTTAGCATCGAGTCCGTCTGACACGATGAAAAACGCTAGTTTGTTTCGTCATGTAGGATGGTCTCGCGTTCCGCCCATGTTGCATGTTAATAATCGGTGATCCATCGCGGAGCCAAATTTCCTGTAAGTAAATAAGTTCGTGATCCCACGGTTCGGCCGTATATTTTTTTTCTACTTCATTCCGTGTTCCTTACATTTGTCTTGACACAATTTATTTGGACTTTTTACGGCGCCATTTCCTGTCGTTATTGCTATCGTATTCCAGTGATAGGAACTCTGCCCATTCGGAAATTCGAAACGTCAATAACTGACTATGTTTAGTTTTATTTGTGTTTTTTCCCGATCGACCATATTTTTCGGGCGACCCAATGACCGGGTTCGACGTCATAAGATTTCCAAAGTTATCACGGGCACTTGGGTCGAATCGCGTTAGAGGGACAAATTGCCTTATGTGAGTCGGACTTCTATAGAGAGAATCAAGTTTCCTCTACTGCAGGGATTTACGGGCGATAAATGCACTTTTTGTTGCATTTCGAAAACGGACGTCGTCATGAATATTGGACGTCGTTACGTCAGAGTCGAGAATCGCTCAGTGAACTGACCTAGGACAACCGATCGATTCTGACCTATTGCATCGAGTCAAGGTCGAGTATACTTAACTATGCTCGTTTTCACCTGATTCATAGAAATTTTTAAGCTAGACTCAAAATCCTCTAAAAAAACGACAATAAGACTCCTGAGGTGATTAGAAATTAATTAAAAAAAAAATGATAAGGTGATTTGTAAAAAAATATATTCCTTCGCCATCATCTATTCCATTTAAATTTATGCAATGCAAATTAGACTCTTATGAATGCGACGCATAACCTTGCAGCTAAGGCGTAGTCCGACATGCTTGAACGATTCCCACCGCGTCGATATACGCCATTATATTTCTTGCAGGCGTCCCGGCGCTCTAAACGTTAATATTATAAGTTTACGTAAGCGCGTGCACCTATCCCATTTATTTCTGTTATACGTTTCTATATTTTTACAGTTCGTTTCAGTGAGATACGCAACGACCCCGGTCGCACGGGTAACTTGAAAAGGTTAAGGCACGTTCTCATGTCGCTGCAATTTCGCCAAACGGGACAACGACGGGTCTTAACGAAGAAGACAGCAGCGGGTTTGGTTACATGGCTGCGCGTGTCCCAAGCGAAACTAATATTCCCATGTTCCAGGACAGCCGAGGCCATTATCAGGGATCATGGCTCCTGTAGGAAGCGGACTCCTGTATTATCCCGACGTCATCGAGTGGCCTCATGGATGACCTCGGCTGCCGTTTCATTTAAGGCCTCACGGGTAATTGCAATAATATGTCACCGACCTTACTTAGGTGGGTCGGGATCCTTACTATGGGTCCAGGGAATGGCCAACAACCTCATGGGACCACCTTGGCACTTCGGCTTCCTACTGGCTTATGGACTCTAGCTAGTCTGACTCTTGCCGGAATTATCTACTAGCGTCTATGTCTCACCCATGGTTCTTAAACTTTTGGATGAATCCACTTCGAGTCCGTGACTTATTGATCCTTACAGTTTCTGGGATCTCTCTTATTCATCATACGGATGCTGAAGTAGCTGTAACTATATCGTATCTATGGGGAAACTGGCTGGAAACTTAACCAAAGAGTTGCTCTAGGGTGTAGCGGTGGTATTGATAATGATAGGGAACATGAGACATATGAGAGAGAGAGAGAGAGAGAGAGAGAGAGAGTCCCTAGTTGATAAGATGGTTACTGAGTGCATTCTGGGAATTTATTCAAGCGTCGGCCATCTTGGTCTTATTTCCTTATTATAAGTTGGCTGCTGCCTACCGAGTTTGGCCTAGGAATTCTCTCTAGCTTCATTTCCTCTTGTTTTTCCTGTGTTAATTGATGGTCGTGCTAATGACATGCTAAAAAGATGAGAGTCTTAGACGCCCTCAATTTCGCACCGACGCTTCACGACGCTCCTCTAATTTCTCCTCTGGGAGGAAAGGGGCCCTTAGATGCGTGGGCTCTTTAATCATCGCATTTTTACTACCCCTATTCACAATTTTGGCCTAACCCTAGACGACGAGGTGGATGGTAACTTTTTGATGAATTCTTGAACGCGACGAGGCATCGGTGACTTAAGGGCTGTTAGGTTGGAAATAAACTTGGCAGCTTCTCCAGCAAAGATCCGGACACGAGTATCACGTCTTCCTCGTAAACACCAGACGATGAAATTCGCGGTGAAGAAAATTCATTCCTTTGAAATCAATTAAAAGCTCTTGGGGTCTGATAACGTTTCATCCCCCTTTGCATGGCGCAGCTACGTTCAATGAGCAAGGAAAATACCTCGGAGAGGAAGTGACACAGAACAGCCCTCTGAGTGTATCGCCCCCATTCAATATTTCAGAAAAGTTAAGGATGACGTCAGTATCTGGCAAGGGGTAAGTTATACTTGTCCCTGTGAACTATTTGGCTGCGATCCAAACGGGGGTGGCAGTCGATATAAACCTAACCTATATAGGGACAAAGGTTAAGTATCAAATTCTTGAATATCCAAAATAACGGTGGAAAATATTTTTGGGTTTACCCTTGTCTCATTAATTAAGAATACATGTGTATATGTACACATGTGCATGTGACGAAAATAATTTCGCTGTGACGTCATCGTACGCGAATTCAAGATACTCAGTCGAATTTAGCTCTAACGGATGGTGTCCTTGGACAAAGGAAGAAATTAAGGGCTGGATATGGCGAAGAAATGGTGCACCAGCAATTATAGCTATGATGCGGAATTAAAAAAAGAAGAGTTCTAAGAGACAATAAAAAAAAAGTGGAAAAATAAGAGGAAAAATAGGAACCTTATCCTGGCGCGGTGGTTGCAGCGTCGCCAGCGATATCCGCTCGCTTCCTCGTTACCGCTAAGCTCAAATTAACGCGGCGTTAATTAGGGGATGGAAGTTGGGTTGCTGGGAGAACCAGAAGTAAGCATTAGAAAGTTCCGGGAACTTTCTTTCCGCGTTGTAGTCGGGCGCTGGCCCTTGGGGAGACTTAAATTTTCTGTTTGTATTTAGCTTCCGTAAGAGCACGCCGCAGCCATGTTAATTTATTCGGGATATTAGCGTCGCGACGGTACCAAATTATTCAAACGCTCGTAAACCAACCTTCAGCCCTACATTTTTCTAACCGACCCTGCGATCCTCTGACGTCCTTGTATCTAGCCTAAAAGCGTCTCCGTCGCGACGACAACCATCCTGAACCTCTAGGGGCTGCTTCTCCGTCGCCAGAGTGAAACCGCGTCCTGCGCCAAGAGACGGTAGCGAGCGACCCGTTTAAATCGGAGACCCAGGGAAGCTGCGACTCAACGTTTTGAATTTTGATAATTTCTATAAAATCGGATAAAAAAATTGCGAAGTGATTTTTTTTACTCAAGGTCAGATGGCAACTTCAGCTTCCGATTCGGATTCTCCGCTTTCTGATTCCCTTCGAGTCGTCAACATGATCAGAAGCTCCGCTTTTCGGTTGATTCGTACAGTCACGCCAAGATTTTCGAAAAAATTTTTTATATTTGAGCTGAGGTCGAGCTGACCTTCAGGCGAATTCGTGGCCGAGGGTGTCGTAGGTCAGTTCTCGGATTTTCGTTATCGGCGTCGAGTTAAGAAAATATTGTACATTGGTATATATTTATATATCTGGCTTATGCTATATATCTATATGTATCTGGCTTATCAACCCTAAACCCTTGCTTAGTAACAATTCCAAAATTGCCCCTACGACTGTGCCTTTATTGTCACTTAACGCCACTCGGATTTTTCCTCTCTTTATGGTCACCTGCAAGTGAGATGACGGAAAGCAAGATGAAAATGTCCTGAGAAAAGTGAAAACTCGGCGAAAAAGTCTTTGGCTTTTATTAGACATTTTTATCTCTACCCCGGAGAATAAAGTGAACGGCCCTAAGGGGTTGGATTTCTATCGAAGGAACAAGTGGCCGTGGAGTCCATCGGCGACCGCCGAAAGTAAAGAGACTGGCCAAGTCTTATTGACCTTCGAATTATTACTTCCGCACGGTTACCTTTCTTTTTATAACTTTTTTTTTTTCTATTTTTTTTATACGCGCCTGGTCTCTTCATTCAACGACTCCCTACCGAACGTGCCAGGAATAAAAAGATGAAAAACAATGGACAGAGGCTGCCTTCTCGCGACTTAACGCGACATTATAATTCCGGGCGATGATCATCATTTATAACGGGTGAACATTTTATTTTGGGCAAAACACGCTCGCGTAACGCAGTTCGCGTGACAGGTAATGTAAAACGTAAAAAAAATTATTAAAAATCTACTTCACAATTTATACATGTTATCCGTAATAAGATGCATGCTCGTATGACGTCATGCATGCAATATGCATCCACTAAGGTTATGTTATTATGCATACATTATATTTACTCATATGCCAAGGACTGGGTGTACAGGTTGTTCGGACCTGATGGCGCATTGGAGGACAGGCGACTTCGGTTTTCATATGTGAGGGTGTCTGGAGCAGCGAGATATTTCGACAAATTTGTCTACAGTGGCTACTGGTACATGTGAACCAATTTTGAGATTTGAAAAGTCTGCGAGTCGTCATTGACCAGACTAGCGCCCTTTTCTCGTGCATTGCGTAAACGGAAAACCGAAAATTTTTGTCCGGGGCAAATTCCAACGCAGGTCCTTATTCCAAAAAAGGGTCCAAGGCGCAGCATGCAGAGGACTGCCATTTCCCCTGTATCCAAAAATTTCGTCCACTAGACTCTTTTAAAATTTGGTACAGAGTTAGTGACACTCCAGCTTCCACTAAGGACAGATCGCTGTGCAAAAAATAAAAAAAAAAATACATCACTACAATCAGATTATTATTCGAAATTGGTTGTCATCGTCATCAACCCTAAATCAGTTGGCGGAGTTCACGTTACTCTTTCGTACTATTTTGCACAGGTACTTTTAAAAAAAAATATTTTAAAAATCTAACGGGTGGAACAAAATAATTATCAAGGGCTCAATTTTCATTGATATCATATATGGACACAGAGAAACGTACGTAAACATTCTGACAGATTTTTTTCATTTTTTATCCCCATTTTCAGGTGGGAAAACAACCTGTATGCTGATCGTCTATTCCTATCGTATTTATTCATTCAATATAAAGGGAGATACTTGGATCTCATCTAGGGATGCTGGCGCATCCTCTCCGGCGAAACATCTCCGTGAAAATCTTGTCAGCAGTCTTTTTCTGGATTTGAGCCAGAGTTCCAGACAGTTCGAGGACTGAGATCCCGATGGAATACCACGAGGGTGTCTGAGGATGATTAGAATTAATTTTCATCTAGTCAGGCACTTCTGGACCAGAATCGAGGACACCCCAGACCCAACCGCCTTACACCCTTATTTCACGAGGGTGGCTTGTGGCGGGCTTCAGAGAATTTGAAAAACTTACCCCAAAGACTTTTACGGCATTTCGCCAGGTTTCCGGATGGGACGCCAAGTCTATTCTGATCTTATAATAGGAAAATCTGCGATTAAAGATAAAATCATTTTAAAGTGATGCTCGAGTCTTTTAACTTAATTAATCATCCCTTAATTTGTTCTTTGCATTGTCTTCATATAGTACGTCCCTGCTTTTTTTCCCTGCTTTACACGTTTGTCGAATATACATATAGATTTTTATATCCATTTTTACATTGCACATGTATATGTCGATATGCGTACGGTCATTATTTTCACCGGGCGATTTGTTCGATCGCGAAAAATGTATTTTGGCGATAGAATCGCCAGTATATGAGAGGCTCGTTAGTGGACATTCGGAAATCAAAGTTTTAGGGATTGAATGAAAAATGTTAGTGTGTATATATGTATATGTATTAAAAAAAAAACGTACACTCAGATAAATAAATATCGCGGAAACTCCCTGCCATTCGGATCATCATCCCCTAGAATCAACGCGCAGCCATTAGTTGTATGAAACCACTTCGCTGCGCTTTATTTGCATTTGAAGCTCCAGTGCAGATGTACCTGAATATACACTTGTGCACCCCTTGCAGTACAGAATTAAGGGTAGGTAACATGACAGACAGTTAAGTATCCAGTTAGGGTGGTACGCCTTGAGCATATCTGAAATCCTAATTCGCCAAAATGATTCCACGTTAAACAGGTGGATTGAAAATTAACGAACCCTTAACGTGCACGACGCATCCCTATCGAGTCGTTAAATTATTTTTAAAATGCGACTATAAAAAATTTTATCACCAGTGGTCGTTAACAGTCTCGTTAACGGTGACTGTGATACGGTGAAAATTGGTGGTAAAAGAAAAAAAAAAAAATTTCCGAAATAAGGGATGTTTTCGGGAGGTACGGACATCGGGGATGATTGTCAAATATATTTTCTTTACGTATATTTATTTATGCATATATCGTTCAGCTCTGCCAAGGGTTGATCGAGAGTAACGGAGGGTTGGTTGGCGGAGTTGCAGTTATTGTATTTTTATGAAGTGCGAATAACGGGTAGGAAAGAAAGTAAGGAGAAAGGAAAATAAAGAAAGTACTGTCTCGGGCTTCGCGGGTATATAAAATTTTCAAAATGTATATTTCACGAGTGAAACGAACCGGATGGCATTCCTCTTTATTGCTCCGGCAGCAGGTTGCAAGCCGATAAGAATTTTTCTAAGGGTGAGAACTACCCTTGTACTAACGCAGACGTAACCTGCCGCCGACGTATCCATTCCCACTTCACCCTTGATACCATGGATATACTACCCTTAAAGGTGGCATTGACGTGGCGGTTTTCGGGTGGAAAAAAATTTTTACCTCAAAAAAAAAAATTAGACACCATCCAGCATCCAGCTATGTACCAAAATAATGAGAGTGTCTGATGGAATAATGTCGATTAGGTGATTCCATAGGAAATCACCATTACGGAGTAATCCGGAAGAAAGTAAAGGAGCCTCCCGATACTAGAGGGGTGTTAGCCACTCATTGAACCAACCGCCCCTTATCTAGCACCAGTGTAAAACGAGCTACTGAAAATAAATTGGCTATTATCCTTTAGCCGAGACACGAACCCCGAACTAGCTGAGCTCAGAACCCAAAGTCGTCCCGGAGTCTTTTGTTTCCTCGGGACTTGGATGATCCAGACATGAGTCCATAAAAAATTCGCATATTTCTCACCTCGTTGATAAAGGGGTCAGGGGAGGCAGGGGATGCTGACTTAAATTTCACAAGATATATATCAGCCAGTGGTCATGCTCGGTGTCCACTAACCCAGATAGAGTGACTCCCCGCGAACCACTGTATGGTATCTTTCGTAGGTTCTCGAGGGGGTTGGTCGCTTGGCTGGTGATGTTGCGCGCGCACTATCACTTCCTACCCCCAATCAGGCGCCAAGGGGATGCGGTGGGTTAAGGGTAGCTCCAACTGGAATCGTGTGAGTTCTCGCGACCTCTCCTGGTATTGGTAAGTCCTGGCTCCAGTGTCCGCGCGTCTTCCGCCAAAGTCGGACCGCCGTGTCGCTCGTTAGATATTCGCGTGTCCTGCGTGTCCTGCGTCTTCTTACGGAGGACGCGTGTCACTTGTCGGGAAATTTTCGAGGGACGTCGCGACGTCCGGAGACAGTGGGGACGCCGATGTTGTTGATTGGTATATGCCGGGGGGATTTTTGCAACGTTAATAAAATTAATAGCAAGTTTTAAATGACAATTTTTACGTGTCTTAAATGTAAATTACGTAAACCTTGATCTAGGGACTTTTTTTTTACTCTATAAAATAACAGTTCTGAGGTCGCTTAAAAATTTTTGAAAAATACCAAAAACACGTGGTCAGTTCGCACTTTATTACGTTTTAACCTTTTTTTTATGTCGGTTGCCCATTTTCGCGAATTGTGAGTGTTTAAAGCTTTATCGTGCCGTCTGACTTTACGAGCCACATAATCTCTTACGGAATACGACCTGTTCTAGAAGCCCTATCATTAAATATCGATAATCGAACTGGCACACGACCCGCGCAACGATATAAGAGTAATCCACGAAATTCAATAAAGTGCGTGCAACGAGATGGCGAAAAATCGCAATCGTGCCAAATGCAAAACCAAAGATTTGCACGACTGAATAAATATACGTTGAGTCAACGGGTGAAATAAATTATCAAAAACTAAAAAAAAAAAAAAACATGAACAAATAAAATGTGCGAAATTGCATAGTGACAGTTCCCGACGTATAATGATAACGTGTTACTGATAGTGTATTTGATTCGGGGAAAAAAAAGTGCAAAGTTCAACTCTGTGTTTAAAGTGAAATCTGTAGTTCGTTTCATTCATAGCAAAAATGCTCTCTAGGACATATAAACAAGGGTTTTGAACGAGTCAAGGAATGTTTATTAATTTTTCAAAAAAAAAAAGTGAGTGCCAATCGGATAACGATTTGATGAAAATTTTATTAAAAAAAAAATCAAACCAATTCAATATACAAGTGTCTGTCAGTCAGGTCACGGAGTTACTAGAAGTAAGGATTCCCAAGTTCCTGAACGAGTTAAGGGATGAACTTTCAGTTTCGCTACTCCCCTCCCCTTTTCGTAACTGCTCGTATGCACCACACTGGGTATTGCAAAAAAAAAAATCAAAATAATTCGCAAAATGATTATTCACCGTTCGTTTCGTCAAATCCAATCACGATCCTCGTCACACGTACGAAATCTTTTTTATTGTTATTTTTTAATTAAACAAATTCTATCTCCACGTTTTCGAAAATATCTCCACAGACTTCATCGAATTTCATTTCTGGATGGACAGCGTCGCGCTCGAATTGTACAAACCGCGTCGCGACGCGACAACCCTCCGTGCAAATATTTTCACTGTAATACACAGTAGCGTTGAACGTTCCAGCGCGCGCTGGAGAGATGAAAGGGGTCGTGCAAATAAAGCAAAATAAATGTGGCAAAAACATTTGTATTTTATTGCGAATATACTTCATTGTATGATAACGTACGACTGAGATTTCATGAACGTGCCGATTTAACGATTTCGCCCAAAATTTTAGCCACCTGTATAAAATTGCGAAATTTCAAAAAGCTCCACATCCTGCCGACAGAGATACGTGAATCCAGTAATTATTCGCGAGGGGTTGATTAGATATCGGATATCGGTAGGCAAACCCTGTGAATCTATTGTTGTTATTGCAAATGGGAAATTGCGAAAATTATTCGTACTGCTTCGTTACTTTATACTGTAGGGGCGGTCAATTCAATCGAAGTCTTCAATTATAGGCCGCTCGTTAATTAATAATCGTTTGGCTGCCGTAAACCGGCGGTTTTTATAGGGGTGCCATTGCCGGGGGATGCCGCAGGGGATTGTTGAAACGGAAAGGGGTGAAAGGGAGAATAAAAAAAAAATTAAAGTAAGGGCTGCGAGAAACAAAAAAAAATGTATTGGTGTCACGGAAAAAAATATATACAAATTTGTATTCTTGCGAATTAATGAGGGCTTTATTGGGGATAATTAACAGTCTTTGATCATTGTTATTATTAATGACCCCCTTTTTATTATAAGCTCCAACCCTTACGTTTTACTTTCATTCTCGTACTTCGTTTACGTACTTTTTATCTTTTACGAAATTGTGAGGTTCAGTGCGATGGAGATTTTTTCTTTGCAATTTCTGGATACTGGCACGAGTGCTACTGCCAATTTGCAAATCGATCCATATACTTTATTATATTTCATACGCTGCCAGTTTTTGTAATTATGGTAATAGATCACTCTATTTCGATTGCTTTGTAAGCCAGTAATTGTCTGCCTTATTCGAATTATATTTAACGTAAATATTAACTAAATTATAAAATTACCAAATTGCATAAATGATCGTTGTGGTTCGTGCGAATTTATAAATATTGCAAATATTTGGCATTGGTCATATTGATGAAAACACGTGTATGGGTGCGTGTGAGATAAATTCAATGCACGTGGACTTAAAGACTGTTAAATGAATTTTTTAATTGGTAGAATGATGGACATGGATTATTGAGGTATTTATCGAAAATTCATGGATTTGGCAAGTGTAAAAAAAAAATTGGCATAAATTCGTCTTTCACGTGATAGACACATCTAGATAGAGATAAAGAGGAATAAAGGGCTTTACGTTAAATATAGAAATTCTGTCTTACCTAGTGATAGATAGGGGTTGCCGAAATCTTGAAGGATCTTAACCCCCTAACCATTTTGCGGATTTTATTGTCTATATGAATTTTCACGACGAAGGATGAGAAAGGGCTCGAGGGAATTTTCACGAATATGAAAGAAACCGTGAAATTGAATATTTTAAAAAGAAATGATTTTGGAGAAAACGGTTAAAAGTAAACAGACTGAGAAAATTAATCAAAAAAAAAAAAAAAAAAAAAAAATTAAAGAAAGAAAGAAATGTTAATGAATCTCTTTTTCTTCCTTGATATCCAAAAACTTTCAAAGGAATCTCAATGAAATGTACAGAGTAATTGAGAAATTGAAAACAAAGATACCACCCGGTACAGTCGGTGTTCAATCTGCTGTTTGTCAATCCTCCCAGTTCCATTTGTTATTTCGTTAATTACCCAACTTGGGCTGGTTGGAAACTTTGAAACTCGAACGTAATGCAAATCAACGAAAATTGTACAACACGAAAATTGTCCACGTGACTATTTAACGATTTAATTAAACCCACCACGAATCTATGATTTTTCCTTCCGCGAACCGAATCGTGATATTGAATTATGCGATTGAAAAAAAAAAAAAAAAAAACAACACAAAAAGGACTTCGCAGAGCCAACGAAAGATAATTAATTTCGTAAAATTTTCAAGCAATTTCAAATTTCCGCCCGAGGCTCTCGCTTTTCGCCTCTTGTCAACCCTTCTTGATAACGAATGTCTAAGGGTCTTCGCATAAGACACTAAGGGTGGTAAGTTTAATTTAGAAAGATTCTCGAGAGACGTTAATGCGATTAGACTCCCAATTTGTCGAGGGGTGACAGTTCAGATCAATCCAAACAGCAGTTACTAAAATCCCAAGACAGACACAGATAAAGACAAGCCCTGATATGAAGCATCGAAAACCTTTATTCCTCCGAACACGTAGTAGCACCCAGCAACCCTTGTTCTCGTTATTCAAGTAAATGGACAAAAAAACGTACCCCAAGGGCATCCGGGAAATTCCCTAGCGGGCACTTCCGGTTCGCAGATAGTTTCCGTGAGAAATTCAAAAATCTCAATGGCAGATCTCGCCAGTTCTTTTTGGCTGGCAAAACAGCCCTTTTCAAAAATTCCTCCTCGCTTGCTCCTGCAACCCTTACGGCACCGTCCACATGACTTACGCCGGGTTCTCAACCTGCGAGTCCCTTAACTTAAGAAACGGAGAACAGGGCAAAGCGAAAATTCACCACATGCTGCTCACGCTCGCGCCATTAGAGTTACCGTAAAGGGATTTGAAGAAACCCAATTTAACAGAGGGCAACTCCGACGTCCCTTATTTCCTTCTCGCCCGCCCTTTCCTTACCTATTTGACCTTTACTTTGCAGCCTCTTTTAAATAGGATGCTTCTTGATTATATCCACGTTACCCAACAGCCCTTAAGTTTCTCTAGTGTCATTCCGGCTCGCTACGTGTCTTATTGATTGATCAAATTTTTCTGCCTTACTGTACTTCAAGCTTGCCTCTCTCCATTTAAACTACATTTCGTCATTACCGTCCCTCAATAGTCATCCGATAAGGGTGCCTGATAAGAAATTAATGGCTTCGTATTTCATTTCCAACATTCCAAATTTTACCAATAAAATTTTTTATTATCAAGCGAAAAAGTACTGCCACGGGGATGCGCCTTAAGAATTCGATGTTTTCTGACAACCCTTAAGAAATCTATGCTCTAGCAGTCTCGCAGCATCCCCTTTCGGACCTTTTCATCTCTGCCAGTTTTTATCTTCCCTCCCCCCCACCCCTCCACCTCCCCTACCGTCTACTATCACATTTTATTTTCTTCCAAGAAACAGGAAGATTTACTTTTTTCAGGTGAACGCATATAAGAACCGGAGTTTGTCTCGTGACTTAATGTCAGCTCGTCACGTATCTCGAGCCTAAGTGGATTTAAAGTTCAGAGGTCATGGGGTTGAAATTGAGGTCACCGAATGTCACAGGGGTCCATGAGAGTTCTACATAAAATTCTTCATCTTCGCGTAACTGCATTGGGGTGACTGGGTTCCTTTGGGGCGATTGTCGCCATCGTCCTCGTAAATCAGACGACGAGCGTCGCGACGCTTCCTCCGTCCTCTCCTTCAAGCTCGTACTCACGTAATCGCCTTGTCCAAAGTCGTCATCGTCAAACTGCACGATGCTTCATGGAACGCGTGCGAACGTGACAGATTAAACGAATGAAAAATGGCGCGATTTCGAGTCGTCTGTTCTGGGTCGAGTGGAATTCGCGAAATTGGAACGAAATCCGGAAAAATGAAACGATTTGGTACTGGGATCGAAACTACCCTGGTACAAGTGGGCTGTTTCATTCTGGTATCGCTGCAGTCGTTTGGGCGGAAGGGCGGGGGAGGGGGGGGGGCTTGAGAGAGGGAGATGAGCGATCCTTGTTAGTATCAGGCAAATAATGAAAATTCGTCGGAATTTCTTTCATTTTATTTTCGCACGCTGGTAGTTGTGACGCAAAATAAAAATTGCAAATTTTTGGTAAAAAAAAATAAAAAAATAAAAAAATTACAAAACAAGTCAAAGTTACGGACGTAGTCAATTTATGTACGTAATAAAAGTTTTCGACTGATCGGACTTAGGACTGTTGAACCGAAGAAAATAACTTGAATAAAAGTGCAACCAATCGAAAAAAAAAAATAAATAAATTCACGATACTCAATACACGTTCAATTCACGATTCACGATAACTAAATTTCGAAAAATTCCAATCGCGATCGGATTTTCATGCGACGTCCGAGTTTAAAAATGTCGCACCGCGAAATGGGAAATGTCATCGGAAAATATTGACGAATGAAATTTTCATTTAAGCTTTCTCTACGTTTTCGCATTTAATTCCAGCATCGCTCACCAACCCAAAGAAATTAAATAATGATATTATATTATTTTTAATTTTCATTACCTTATATTTTGCTTCTCCTCGGTATATTAAAATAAAAAATTTTCAGACCATCAGAATATTTTTCGTGCATTTCAACGACCCGCTTGAATTCCACAGCATCCCCCAAGATCCTTCCGTGTCTCCTGGAAGCATAGCAGTTGGCATCCATTAGTCCAAATTACCATTAGAATCCAAAGGCGTCCGTCATGACGACCTCGAAAAAAAAAAGAGATAAAAATTTCGATAGTCGCCATCTATGGACCACGAACGCGAACTTATTAATTCGGATCATTAAACCCCGTTCTCTTGATTGTTTCAGCTCGAAGAGAAGCCAGTAATGGATGAGATCGTTTCAGAAAAGGATTGGCGAACGCCTGGAAGAGACCGGAAGTGTCGGTGAATCAGTGAACCCAGTGCAGAGTATCGCGATAAATCCTATGTAATCCGTCGTAAGGCGAATAGTCATGTCTTGGTGTTAGAAATTGGAAAAAAAAATTCCAAGTCAAAAAAAAAAATTTTTTTTTTCCAAAAAAAAGTAAACAATAGGAAGAGGAAGGTGCGCGGCAGTGCTCGCGGTCGTATTTCTACCCAAAATGGCACTGCTCTTCGCCATCGTCCTCATTCTGGTCGCCACTGCCATGTCGCTGCCAGCTGTTATCAGAATCGGTGAGTCTCGCCTTATCTATCTTCTTGTACGAGGGGGTATACACTATTTTTTTTTTTTTCATGTGAAATTCACGGCACTCTTGGGAGTACCTTATCACTTTTTTGTTCTCCTCTCTTTCCAACCACCCGTTAGAAACGGATCTAAGATCGATATCGTGAACCGAATTGTCACGTACCTAAGTGTAACATCTGTTACTCAACGACACGATCGCCGCATGTAAAATCCGGCCATAAAGATAGGAGCGCAATCTCGGTGTAAAAGTTTACGGCAGAAATTGTTCCTCGAATTTGAATCGCTTTACGCCGAATAGGAGCTCGTAATTCCGCGGGCTGCGCTTTCGCACTTTACTAGCTTCTCCGTGCATGACTGTCTGGTGAACCGATTTAAATCTGGTCTCACGGAGAAAAAGGGAACTCGAAACGGATGGTACGAGACTTTGGAAAACATCCTGAAATTATGGCCAGTCCACTTCCGGTTTCTGCGCGAGCAAGTATATCGAGCGAAGAAAAGTTGAGCAAATCCAATAAGAATCATGGAGATATTTGTTATAAAGAAGTATCCTGATACTTACGTGCGTCGTTATCATAGGATCATTTTGAATCTCCCGCCGGAAATCATGATAACGACGAACTTCCGTTCGAACAACGTTCTCCGGGAACAGCGTCCGGTCCCAATCAAAAGACGCTGCTGCTGCCCTCTGTCTCGAATCTGGATCGGGAAGCAGTTCGGACTTTGCGAACCCATTAGACAATTACGAGGCCAAACAAACAGAACGAAAACTAACAGTCAGTCGAATCGAACTAATTTCAATACGGGAAACTAGAAATTTAGTAAATTAAGTTCCGAGCAATTTCCACGAGGGAGCAGCAGCTACGCTTCTTCGGCCAAGGAAATATCCTCGTGAGAATTCGAAGGTTGTCGCGTCTCGAAATAATTCGGAAAGCGAAAATTATACGAAGCTTTGAGATAATAGGATGCATCCAGGGTTCCTCCAAGAAGGATTGGTACACGGGGTGTCTGCCTACCCCTAGAGGTAAGTTTTACTGACAAGGGTTGGTTATCACCCTGTGGAATGGGATAGTCTGCGTTTGTATGCAGCGCACCTGCAACGTCCCACAAATGCAGCCGAACTGATTGGAAGAATTACGTTGCATCCGGGTGCACCGAGCTGGGAAGGAAATAGCAGATCTAGAAAAAAATTATCAAACCCACCTTAAGGGTCGCGCCTTTGAAATTTGGAACTGCACTTTATAATGATAAGCGAAGCACACCAAATCCTATAAAAAAAAATAAAGCAGGTTAACAAAAAAATTTTCATTTTCAAGACTAACCAATCATCGAAACTTATGATACGCGAGACGAATCAAGCTACCAGCCTCTATAGAATAAATAAAAATAAAAAAATAAACACGTCCGCACATTTTCTTGAATTCCACCCTCAGTTTCGAGCCTTATCTTCGCAAGACCTAAAAATAAAAGTCTAACTAACCATAGGAAGGCCATACGGTTTCCGTCATCCCTCATCGACATTCCGCAAACGTATCGCGAGATCCCGCCTGATTTTTCTACCCCTTCCAGATGTAACGAAGCTGCAAAGAATACCTGATACAGCTCGCGTCTTTATGCAATTCTCCAGAATCACAATGCAAAGATGGTTCTGAAATTCTTTTTTTTCTAAAACACCCAACATTATTTACGTCGGTCCTCATTTCCGATTTTATCAACTCTACCCTCACCTTCGACCCCAGTACTGCCCTCAAGTCCCGGTAAGGTCATGCCGTACGAAAGCGGAAGAAACCTTCGATACGTCATAGTAACGGGATTAAAAATTCTCAGATTTGAGAACGCGCCAATAGGAATTTTAACATACCCAGAAACTCGAGAAAGGCGTGACTATCCCCTGTTAGTTCAGTGATAAGAGTTCAATACGCGATACGAGCCGTCGATCGTTATCAAGGGTTCATTCGATCGTCATAGCTCGTAATTTTGTATGTTCGAAAACCGTCATTTATACCGCTAAACGGCCTATACCATATTCCGTGGCATCTGTTGGTCGAGCTATGGGCCCCGAGAGCCCTTTTACCATTTGGGCAATCTGGTAATCTAACCTAACCTAACTTACATTATCGCAAGTATCAGAGGACTGTCGTCAATACTAACGAGAATGTCCATTCCAAAAAGGAATAGATATTTACAGCAGATACTATCCGCCTACTATCCGCAATCGGCTACTAGTGCTGCCCTAAGCGTGCGGCGGCCACTTTCGGAATTCAGATTGGTCCGGCCGATAAGTTATCATGGCGGACGGGTTATGTGCCTCTTCTCCGACTCGTGATTTGACTCGCCGTTTTCTCGCTGCCGAGTCGCTCGGGACGAGATCGCGATATAGAAATGCATCGCTCGTATTTGAAGCACGAACTTAAGACGCTTGTGGAATTTATACGGCAACGTTATATCCCACTTATGTAGCTTTTATGCTCCTTTACCTTCGACGGTACTCGCGGCCATTTTATCCTCATATTTATAAGCCCGGGGAATACCCGATGGGGATGAAGATATTTCCGTAGGATGGATGAGACAATGGCGCATTAAGTATTGGCGAGTCAGTTTATACTCGCGAACTTCAGGCTGGTTACCGACAGAGTCGGAATTTCGATAGATCCAATATATTCAGCAGACAAAGAGCATTCCTAGATTCTATGACATTTACATTCTCAGTCAAATTCACTACGGATTATTACTTTCTCTATGAGAAACAAATTGGGAATTCTAAGGGGACGATAATATTCGTGCTATCTTATTCAAAAAAAATTTTTAAACCGATTCATTTTGATTTTAAATATATTCTCAATGGAGACTGCAGGTCAAAAGCTTTCAAGCAAGCTTAGGAGTGGTTGAGGTGTTTGAGGTTAGGTACGTCGAGTCAGTGACTATGAGAAATGAGTGAAGAATGAAGAAATATGAAATAGAGTGAAGGAGAAGAGGACAGGGTTTAAATTACAGAGAGACATAAGTATAAAAAATAATATTTTCACCATGTAAAAATTTTCTCTTTCTCCCGCTACCCGAGAAATGGTTAAAAATTCGACATTGTCAATTTTCATTTGATCCGCGTAAATATAGGCAAATTAGGGGAGTAAGGAGAAAAGACAGGGAATGATGGTTCCGCTCATTTTCTTTACGTCCACACTTTCGTTCTGGTTAGTTTACATCATCCCCCTAGTCCACCCCCTTCGCACACCCCTACTACTACACGTACAGGCATACTTTCTGATTGTCTCGAAGCGAGCTCCAGAGGTCGCTCTGTCCTCATTCACCGACAGTAAAACCATATTACCCTCAGTGAGAAGGGATGACGATATTCCACCCTCCCAGGAGGCTAAAAACCAGTCACAGCTACGTGCTCGCAATTACGTGAAAATTTCTAGCAGCTTTTTCTGCCTAATCAAAATTAATCTTGAACAACCACGTGGCGTTTGGATGTCTCCATGAAAAATGCAAATGGCGGACCTAACTCTACACTCCGATCGGGTACCAGCAGCAACCCTCTTTGAAATACTTTGTGCCGTATTAATTCTTCAATTAGTCAAGGCTCCGTGACTCTCTGGTTATTTTACCGGGTTGACCGAGGACGATGATATCAGGTGGGGCTGACGAGGAGCGGAGGTCTGGCTGAAGGGAAGAAAAATAATGGCACAAGAAAAAAGAAAAAGGAGAAACGGGAGTCATGGTAAAATTGCGAGAAGCAAAGCTGACAAGTCTTTCGTAGGCGGAGAAAGGCTCGTGGGTTATTTAATGACGTAGCCCGGGAAAAATTATCAGAAAAATGTTTGGTGGTAAGCGTTAAGAATTTTTTAGTAAAAAAATATCAAAACTTTGGAAAATCTCCAACAAGTATATTATAGCGCACGAGTGGCAGTAAATTACCGCTTTTAGGTTGCGAAATTCCAAAATATAATAAACAGTGGACGTAAAACATTTTTACGGCCCTTCTTAATTAATATCCCGCTGCCTCCTGGGTATGGGGTCAGAGTGCAAAAAAAAAGGGGTAGCCACTCAGTTTTACGTAAGAGTTGAGAAGACAGTAGCTACATTAAAATGGCTGCTAAACGGCTACAAGCTCAAGGACCCAAAAAAAAGGACGAGGTAAGGACCTTGTCCCGGGACAAAATTTATCTTCTACCTTTTATCTGGTTAGCGGTTAATTACTATGATTATAAAGCAAGATCCTCCATCTTGGATGTAGCTTAGTCTGCCCCGATGGCGTTTCTCTCCCTTGGCCCTTCAACACGGCCGGGCACCTTTTCTCTAATTTACTAGTTGCCCTTTGGGCCTGAATCCTTCTCCATGCATAATTTAACCCTCTGTTGTCTTTTGCCTCGACTTCAGCCGTAGCCCCTAACGTCACAGGAACTTTATCATGCCCCCTCCCCCTCACCCTCACCCTGCAAGAAACTCTTGAACCTTTTGTTATCAACATGGTTTGAGTACACCTGACGCTGCACCCTTCTTCAGGGTTTCTCATTCGGTGTGTAATAATGTGAATAGGGCTTAATAATTGTCTGATGAATATTTCGATAATGTCTTTCACACCTTATATGTAGTATATATATATATATATGTATATATTCGTATGCACGGATCTGTGCACAGGTACGTATCGTACGTTATGTCCGTGTATATGTATATAACATATATATATATATATATAACCACGTGGTGGGTTTCCATGTAGAGCGAACAAGGCGCAAAGCGCTGAGTTGCAATATCGGAATTCCTAGTAGGTAAGTATCGGCTTCGAGCCTTGATCCACATCGCAGACATGAACATTCGCCTTGTGCATTTGTGCGATGCATTGCAGCAGTGCAGTCTGCAATTGTCGCTTGCACTTTATTCGAAAAAGAGCTGTAAGAAATATACATATATATATATATGTATGTATATAGGTAGATGGGTGGAGAAATACGTGGGGAATAAAAATTGGAAAAAGGGGAAGGTAGGATAAGGGATGATCGAAGGGTAGTAGGAGAAGCGGCAGGAGACTCCCTTTAATGGCATCCACCCCTCCTGAGCCGTCGTGAGAAAATCGTAAGCAAATTAGAATGGAGGAAAACAAGGAGGAAAAGGCCCATCGGGAGTAAAGGAGAAATTACTTGAATTCTTGGTGCTCCCGGAGTCTCGTCCTTCGGCCGTCGAAGAATTCCCATATAGAGAGCGGCTCCCGATCAAATCGTGGATCGAGCGCGTATTTATTCCGGGTGCGATCCACGCGGAAAATTCTTCAACCGATGAGGACGGTTATATGCGGTTTCCGAAACGGTTTGAGGATTCTTGAATAATTTTGTGAAAAATAAAAAAAAAATCGTTATGGGACGTTTTCGTATGTCCTATGGACTTTCTTTCTTTCATTCTTTTTTTTTTTTTTTTTTTTTTATTACATCTTTAGTCCCTTCAAAATAGGGATTGATAATGGCCAGGGATAAGGGTATGAACTCTTATCGTCTTAAACGACCCTGATGCGGGTACTCTTAATCCTCTTAGCATTGACGCGATTTTCCCAGATATCCAACCTCTCCGAAGATCGACCTTTAAGACACGCCTTTCTTTTCTCTGCTTCCGGATATCCGGGGAGACACTTAACCTTAAGAGGGGTTGATATCGATGCCACGTTCGATTGGCCCGCTTTCAGGTGGCGCCACTGGTACACTGGGTGACGAAAAATTTTAATTTCCACACTTGGCCGACGATGCCGGCTGGCCGACTGCCTGGCTGGCGCTTACTGGCACTTTCCACTTGTAAACTTTTCCGCCGCGCGCGGAATCCGCATGGGCCGTGTACACGAGAATGGACTCCGTGTCACTTTTAATGCCATCCAAACGGTGCTAAGTGACGTATCCTTTGCCGAACGAAAGATTCATCCCTTGTCTCTCGAATCATACCCGGCCGGTACTGACCTTCGACCCAGATACAAAGATAGATAAAACTATCGTCGAGACGCCACGATTTTCGAATGAAAAAAAAAAAAAAAAAAAACGTGTCCAAGGGTGACTTTTCTAACGGGACGTTAGACTCTTCTTCCCACTCGAATCGTGTATGCATATAGGTATTTTACGCTAAAGCTGTCGTTGGGTACCAAGAGGTGGAACGGACAACAGGGGTGAATTACTGACCCACCCTTCTAGTATGTCAAATAGATAAGTGGAGAAGCGTGACCTATCCTGATATCAAATCACGATGGCCCTGACCTAACCTACGGTATCGTATGTGCCGTACAGAATGGGGATGATCAGGTGCACAGGAGTACGAAAACGTGTCGGTTGCATATTGGTTCCCTTACACAGCTGTAAACGTAAATACGTCTGGCCTCCCACGTAGGGGAAAGTTACGACGTTATTATTTACGAAATGACACGCGTCACGTATGCCGCCACATGTGAATTGTTATTCCAGACAAGCGCGGTCCAGCGGGTCTGGTATGCGTCGGAGAATGGGGGACACGTGGATGAAAATGCTTATCACTATTTTTTTTTTTTTTTCATCTCAAAATACCAGCACGTCTCACGTACGAAACTTATAATTGTTCCAATATTCAATGCATTTTTATCGGCGATGACGTAATTTTTTGACAATTTTTTTTTTTTTGTATTCGTAAAAAATTTTCATCGGACCCGTCGACTTTCACGAAATAAAAGTTTTAATCTTTTTTTTTTAATCATACAAAAGAACGAATCGTCGACTCGCTTAGAGTCGCAGGACATAAAATCCTTTTAGGGCACAGAAACCACCGGTTCTTATCTTTGCCACGTTTCTTCATTCGCTGCGTCCTTTGTCGTTGTTCTCCAACCATTGCCCGTTGAATTCGTCCCCGTGAAAACAGGCATTGTCGATGCCAAACGAGCTGAGTTTCCTCCATTGTTCGTTAAACACTGTGTCGTTCGGCAAAGATTAGATGTGATTAGGCTGCGGGACGAAGGTTAGGTTAGTATCTCCCAGTCAACTGAATTTTTGATAAATCTCTCGTGAGAACGATTCTGCTCTATATACATGATAACAGAAATAGGACAGAAGATGCTACAGCGGTCCAGTGAAATTTTTGTCATTCGAGTCGTGGTTCTTTAATGAAGTCGCATGAGCCACGCATTTGATATTTCAGCCCCGTCACCTTAAAGCTCACGAAATCGAGTTCACTTCGTCTCAATCCAAGGAGATAACGAGGAGGCCGTTTTTCATTGTCGTAAAGGATCTTGTCGACGAGTCCTGGAAAATCCTTGGCGCTAGTCTTCGTCTCTCTTCTCTCTGTCTGTCTCTTTCGCTCTCGCAACTACTGGAATCAATAATAAAGGTTGAAAAACGAGACACGCTCGGAAAGAAGGTTAAGGATAATTTTGAAAAATGTCCGGTAATAACAGGGAGCGACTTTATCGGCGGTGGTTGATGTACGTCAGGATGGCTCGTCGAAACGTACCCTGGCAAATGACGCGCGAACTTCCCTTTCGGCTTCCGTCCTCTCTTTAAGCTACTGTCAATCTCTCCCCCCCCCTCTCTCTCTCTCTCTCTCTCTCTCTTCATCTTCTCGCTATCGATGCTTCTACTTCGCGCTGGACTGCCCGTAGTCACCGAAAACGCCACTCGGCGCGAGGGCGCTGTCATCGGCTGTTTTGAACTTGAACTACCAAATCTCTTAGACAGTGTACCTATACTCGAGACTTTACGTAATCAAGTATTAAGGCGCGTACAAAACGTTTCTTGACATCGATACTCTCATTGTATATATACATGTATATATCTAGAGATTCTCCATTTCTCAGAAAACCACACGAGATATCGTCGCGTCATGCCACAAACTACTCAAGATACTTTTCTTCCTGATCAACGTCCTTCCTCTTCCTTCGCCGACTCATCCTTGTATTGACGCACATCCGTTCTGCGAAACATTCCGCAGGAACTTCCGCCACTTACCTATTGGCACAGACACTATTTTTTCCGCAAATGATGCTGTTCCTCCCCAATATATCCAGAGCGAAAATCAATAGCTTCCGGGGAGGTGAAGAGGAGGATCCAAAGAGGATAGAGCGAAGCTAGAAATGGGCCTAACCCTCCCTTTCGAAATCTTCTTATCCTTTCATCTCCACCACGAAACATTACCATCCTGAGCCTCATCCTTCTTCTTACCCCAACTCATTCCGTTGAACAACTTCTAGGAGTCTTTTCCCTATTTTACGAAGGACTTCCTGACCTGACCAAATACGATCCCTTCGTTGATCAGAGTCTTACGCATGTCCTATATACATATATTGCCTCCCCCTGACCCACCACCTCTTTGCTACGCAACTCGCACTTGACCCATGCGACGGTGCTCGAATAGTTTGGTGATTCGATACCATCCGACTGAATGGTCCAACATCGTTCAGAAAGAGGCTGGACCTGCTGGAAGATGTAGGATGGACCGCGACGCACTGAGAGAACAATGGAAAAAAGAATGGCTGATTCTATGTTCTCTGTCGGTAGTCTAAAAAAAAAAAGCAGATGAATCAAAGGGATCAAACAGGGGTTGGTATATTTATAGAGAGGAGATGAGAAAGCGCTGGCTAGGAAGTTAAGAAGACAAGAGAGAGATGGGAACACGGAGGCTCAAAGAGACTAGGGGAATGTGAACAGACATAATAAAGGTCCATTCACAAGAGAGCTTAGAGGCGATGGGCCGGGTTAACAGGCTGATATTGTCGGGCGGGATGTGGAACATGCAGTCATTTCGGCGATGAGATCAGCCTGTCGAACCCAGCGCCGTATCCACCAGATGCGTTGACGCCCCCGACGCTCCAGACGTCCCGACGCCTTCGACGGAATCGACCTACAGTGCCTCGGAGCAGGGATTCTTCAAAGTTGCTCCCGTCGAGGAGCCAACGGGAATGGAGACCAGGGATGCACTGGGGAGACTCTTATATTAGTTTAATTCATAGCTGTGAGTGGGAGAGGGAGAGAAAATGAGAGAGAGAGAGAGAGAGAGAGAGAGAGAGAGAGAGAGAGAGAGAGAGAGAGAGAGAGAGAGAGAGAGAAAGTGGCGCCACCATGGAACGTTATTACGAGATGGTATTTGAAAGCTTTCTCTCCTCACAAAAGATCTCGAGTCTAGTCTGGTCCCTGGAGCAGCTGCGGATCCTCCTTTCTTGAAATTCAATGATATTTTCATATCCTGCACCGGGGTCCTGTGAAAGACTCTGAAAAAAAAAAACGAAATGAAAAAACTTCGAGACTGTAGCAGTTAGTGAAAATGTATCCAGCCCTGGCTGGCGGAATGTTTATATACGCATTTGTGGAATGTACATTGCTACGTGGAACAAAGAGGTAGAGAAAACCACCGGAATCTCATTGACCATGCACTTCCGGCTCATTAGACAAATTAACAAGGTATAATTAGGTTGAAACTATTTTTTTTTCATATAGCTATACCAGCTAAATAATTGTTCGGGCTTTACACGTAATCCTTGTAGGATTTACTTTAATTATATCATCACCCTATATAATTATTCGTTTACGACCCAAACAAATCGAGCCAACCTTAACCTACCGTAATATCAGTGCCAATTTTCATTTTCATCCTGGCTACCCTCACGCTTCGACGAACACGGTATTACGCGAGTCACAGCCGATTAGACGTCTCTGTCTCGGGGATGTACTTCCGTCTCGAAGTTCCCAAGTTTCCGGTTTCGAAAGGATCTGCGCTCCTTATCTGATTAGGCACGATCGCCATTACCGATCTTCGTATAACGCCAATAGGAATGGGGAGCGATTCCCTAAGATTCGTTAATGCCTTCTCTCCGGTTTTACTATACACGAAGTTAATCTGACTAGCGAACGTTCATTATCATCATGCTTGATTAACTCAATCAGCGAGACTTCCTCTATCCTCCGATCTCTGTCTCCCTTCCGCCAGCTTCGAATTTCACTCAAACTATAAGGCAGGACCTGAGCTTTAACTTCGAATCGTGGAAACCGATTGGGACCAACTTTCCTCGTTTCTGTAAAACCGAGTTTAACATGGTCCAACTCCTAATTGGACGGAATGCTTTGGATTTCGGGCCTTTGTTCATTACGATGTGCGTGAATGCTTCTATTGTGAATCCTTAATAAATTGTTCTTGTTGTTATTGTAACATTGCGCATGGTGAATTAGGTCCGTCCAATTGTTCGCGGTACAGTCGGTCGAAATACTTTGAAAATTTTTATGACAAATTTTCTACGCGAATTTGTTCGTATTTTTTTTTTGTCGTTGTAACTTTGTATACCACTCTACGTAATATCTGTACTACGTGCTAAATGATAGCGGTATAAAATAATGGAAGCGACCGGCTCTTTTGGCAGAGTAAAAAGGTATTTTCATCGAAGTAATATTTTCGCTCAATAGCATCCATTTCCACTCATGCTCGCGTTTAGCGGCACGAGTATTATTGCAGTCGATCGATCAAGAGCTGTATCGAGCTTGGATTCCGATACTTTTTAATTACTCTGCGGAAGAAATGAGAGAAATAAAGGAAAAAAAAAGAAATAAAAGAAACTTGGCTCTTTGTACAATTAATAGAGACTAGGAGCAATTTGACAATTTATCAGTTAACTGGCAATTATTGGTAGCACGGTCCATTGGAGATTTACTCAAAGAACAAAAAAAAAATAGTAAATACAGCTTCCGAACAAACCAGGATATTTCAGCCATGAAAATGTACGCTCGATCGGGCACGAGCGACAAGAAATAGGGGGAGGTTTTTTAAATTAATTGTCATCCTTATATCTAGGTCGAGTTTTTTTTTGGAAAATAAAATTTTTAGTAAAAAAATCTTGAAGGTCCACGCTCATCTCATAGGTTACAACCTTATAACACACTCGACCCCCTTGTGGGTGTCGTTAGGGTTCGATCTCTTCTGGACGGTCCAATAATCTTATGGAGGGTTAAGCCGCATAATCTTATCTAAGCTTTATTGGAAAATAGAGGATGAGCTTTTCTATCGATCTTAGATTAAATTCATCTCACGAAGTGAAATGGGATACATAGTGTAGCCCGTGCATCAGCCTGTGGTACGTGTAGGATGTAATTGGTAGTCGTAATTAACTTTTTATTAATTGATCTTGTCAGAGATGAGAAAATGGACCAGTCTCGATATTACGACCATTAATCATTTACAAGCTGTACACTCATTCTCTGTTCGAATCACTTTGATTTCTCATCGCCAAATTAAATTTCCTCTCGAGCACTTTCGCACCGCCGGACGCATTTCGGAAAATGCTTTATACCCTTTTTTCTTTTTGCACGCGAAACGAACGAGCGCCCTTTATGTCGCGCTTCTGGGATTTGACATTGGTCCATGTTTTTCTGATAGTCAGCTAAACCGAAATTCCGAGTCGCGAATATTCGCGATTCTTGCGATGCTCAGTTGTCGCTTTACGTTTTACATGCAATTTCGATATATTTTCCCATCGTGTCGTCATACATGCGTATTTCCCGTAACAGAACGTACGTTGGTACGCGCTCTTTTGTTTGGGGATAAAATTGCAGAATGGGGTAAATTTTCAATAAAATTTTCCACGCATCATAAACTCTGCGAAACGCGATCAACCTTCGTATTTACTGATGACAATTTCCTGACAGAAAGTTATTACTCACTTTGTATACCCTTGATTGCGTTTTTGCAAATAATTAACAAAAAATGCCTGAAATCACGAAAAATATGATAATCGTTCGAAATATATGATGGACGAGTAAATAATTTTTATCGAAAATATATATCGACGTATGTACACTATTGTTACACATGCTACCTATATATATGTACATAGCTGTACGTACATGGAATAGATCGCTACGAAATTTGGGCTCCTCGTATACAAACCAATTTCCGTTTCTATCTATAAAACTGTCGATCCGAATGTCCCAGGAATTCGATTAACGAAATTCGAAGGTCCAAGATAGCGAGCGAACGAAAGGAAAGATCTGGGAGTAATAAGTGAGAGAAGGACAGAGCGTGCACGTAGGGAAGAGAAGGGAGTATGAATGGAAAATGGTTAAGGACGGAAAGAGAGAGACAGAGTCGTATAGTAAAAGTAGAGAGAGTTTATTTTAACAATTCATTTCGGCCGAGGGAGGTGGAAACGCCGAACGAAACAGGGAGCCAACGGGCATTTTCTTCAATTCCTTCCAGCCCCTGGATGCGCGACTTTTCCTAGATTCTCTGTATAGCCATGGCCTACTATATCCCCTATTCTCTCCATATAGAATATACACCGTGTCCCATTTTGTACGGCAGCCCTTGTGGCGCCGTAGGAACTTTGGGGACTGGAGCCCATAAAGCCTTGAACTTCCCGTCATCGGAGCTACGACGCCAGAGACGATCAGCGTCTTCAGACTGCGTGATGGACTGTACCTGTTTTACAGGGATGCTGCAGCATCCCTTAAGGATTTTACTCGGTCCAATGACTTTATGTCGTGTAAGGAAGGCAGTTGCGAAAATACCTGCAAATTTTTCGATTTCGGAAATATTTCATGGGTAATTCGGTTACCCGCAGGTTATTATTTGAGGTGAAATCGGAAAAGTTGTTTATCAGGATTTTTTTTTTTGGATTTTCGTCACACCGGTTCTTACGAAAGGGTTTTTTTTTCTTTAATCTGAAAAGTTCGCAGGTTATCGACTCATTGATTCGCTCGAATTTACTGATTGCGCAAAGAGAAAATTTTATGGCGAACAGTCGGCCGGACTCTGAAGGAGATTTTCGTCGAACTGAGCAAGATTAATTAGCCATTGGAATATCGAATGAAGGGTACTCCGTTGAATTGAATCAGAGAATCCTTGAGATTATCAAGCGTCTGGTACTTCCGGTAAAAGGAAACCTCCTTATCAAGGATTTTCCAACGATCAGATCTGCTGGAGGAGATGAAAATTCTTGAGATTGGATGAAAGACGTTTCAGAAAAAAAGAAATAAAATAAACACGTCAAAAGGAGAGCGTTTGATATTATTTTGCGAGAGTCTCAAAAAACTTTAAGAGACATTATCGATTTTATCAGAGCAACGAAATTTTTCCTGCACAGACGGTGACAGATTAATTTTTCACCAGTATTCGTATCTTTTTTTTTTCTCATAGTCGGCATCAGGATGAACTTTAAAGAAAAAGGGTAAATTTTTTTTTAATTTATTACCCAGAAAAATGTTTTCTCTTGTTCCGAATTATCTACTTTATGACGCTTGTCCTTATCCGAGGGACAACAGGATTATCTCGTAACGTAGAATTAGGACTAATGGCCGAAGCGAGAGGATTTTACGTAATAAAATCTGGCAAGTTTTAACATTGAATTTGAGAACATACCCGAAGGGACCGAGAAACGAACAAATCGTGTGAATCCTTATTAAAAAAAGAATCATCAAATACTTGGAGACTAATTTTAATTTTTTAAAGTTGAAGCAAAAAAGTACGAGGTTGCTGATGAATTCTTAAGAGTGACGTATTTCCGGTAGTCAGTGAAATCTGTTAAACAGCAGGAAGTCCTCGGCAAGTTTAAGCTACTAGCTGCAGCTTCCTCTTTCCTCGAAGGCGGTGAGGTCCTCCTTACTCAGAGGATCAGGCGACAGGAATCTCCAGCTATAAATTCCGTACGCTGCCGGACTTACGCCCTTTTTGGTTAGCTGGCTACACCTTTGTGTATATCTATAGCTTGACGAAGATAACGAGATCCAAAGTCCATTTAGATAAAAGTGAAGTTATATTAAATTTACACCGGGTACCAACCTCGTGCAGGATCGGACCTTCTGATAAGAGGACGAATTAGCAAATATTTCGAGAAGATCGAAGATCTCGAAAATTTTCAGGGTCCGGTGATTTTTGACTGAAATTTTCGAAATTGCCAAATTCCCTGCCGACTGATGAGCCGTAACGAGTCCACGAGATTCCGGAGTCTATCAACGTGAAAGGGGGTCGGTTCGATTGGGAGTTTATCGAAGGATCCTTTCTTGACCCTTGTAAAATCTCTGTATGGCATCGGCATCCTTAACGCCTTCGTGAAATCGAGGAGGTACAAGTTACAGAGTAGCGACCCTTGGAAGGTCCTTCGTGGGCGTAGGGGGACGATAAATATTCTATATTTTTCCAGACATCTTGGAAGGTTAGAAAAATCTTTCGAATAAACAGAACGAAGTAGAATGTTGCCTCGAGGGTTGAAGACCCTTTCGAATAGACGTAGGGGGGGTCAGAGTTGAGAATAGGCGGTGGATTTGTAATGCGAAGGGTCCGAGGGTGATTTTTTGTATAAAAAAAAAAAAAGGGAAAAGAAGGTAAATTCGAAAATGTAATTTGAGCCGTGACCTCTTCCTTTTGATTTTTCTCCCTTATTCTCTCTGTTATCGCTGGACAATTCTTTTAGTTTCGTCGAAACGAAATAGTAGATTTTTGATATTTCGCTAAAAATTATTTTTCATGGAGAAACGAGCGGTTTCGATATTTCGAAATAAGTTAAGTAAAAATTTTTGACGATTCTCACGTTATACTCGTATCTTTTCTATCTGCCTCGCGAGATATCTTAAAACAACTTTATTCGCCGCCCCCCATAGAAATTCAATACTCGTCGCTCGTCCTCCCTTATTCGCATTACTGAAAAACTCGTCCGAGTGAATTTCTACGTGGTAAATCAACTTCTTCCCTATCGATAATGGAAATATATTACATAGTCAATGGAATCGAAGGAAAGTCAGTCACTGCGGTACTCAAATATTGAATCACGGAAGCAGTCGGACCCGATGAAACTTCTTAAGGAAAATTCCGATTCTACGTTTCGGTCGGGGAAGAAAAAATTATTTAATGGAATCCGTGATTATTCATATACAGATAGAGAGAGATTTTCGCGAGGCAATCGCGAATAAATTTTAACGTCGGCGCCATCGACGCTCGACGTCGCGAATCAAAAATTTCCAGGACGAGCGTCAATTTCAAATTTGAAAATTTACTAAGGCAACTCGGCTCTGCGACTTTCTATTTCTCCTCTTACTTTCTCCATATATCTGTCTATCTTTCTTTCCCCCCTCCCCTGCGTTCTCTTGTTCTTTTTTGAGACCAAAACAACTTGCACCAGCAATTGCACCTCGAAGTCCACTTGAGGGAAGAACGAACAGGGGTCGGGGGACGGGTAGAGGGGGGAGATTTTTAAAAATTCAAAAAATTCTTGACGGTCGGGCAACCCTTAACGCGGTTATAAATAAAAGCATCAGCCCAGAAGGAAGGACCGCGAACTGAAGAATAAAAATAGTAGCGTAAAGAAAGCTCTGTAAACGGAGAGGAAAAGGATCTGAAAATAAAAAAAGAAAAAATAAAAGATTCGCAAAGGAGTCTGGTAAAATAATAAGTAAGTCAGGGCTCTGTTTTCCTTATCGTTCGGATTGTTTGCGAAATTTCCATTGTATTTTTAAGCAAAATGCAAATCGTCGGATCAACGTAAATAAAAGGACGTAAATTATTCTCTGAAATACACGTGTACAGCCACGCGGTAGGGGCGACACCTGGTGTCGTGTGAAATAAAAATTTTCACCAGTGCACATGTTATCGCCAGATAATCCGTATGTTATTCTGTATAACAAAATTTAAAAAATGGCCCCTAACGGAATGTCACCGCTGTGCAGAGGTGTCAGGAAGATATTCTAAAAAAAAGTGTACAGACTCTCACAGGAGCAAAAGGAAACAAGAGAAAATGGGTGACACGCCGTGTATAGGAGAATCCTGAAAATTTTACTCAAATTCTTTTTTTCATTTTTTTTTCCCAACCCCCGAACCATCCTTCCCAAAAGGAAAATACGTTTAGGCGCGTTGCGGCCGCTGATGATGTAAAACGGTACGAGGATTCATGAGGATTTACCTTAATGCTTCGTTCCGCGTAACTCTGTTTCTCCCGGTGCCGCCTCGTGAGTTTATCTTCTTAGAGGAGAAAAGAAAAAATTTGAGAGGGAAAAAGAGATGAAGAAAAGCGACCCTCAATAAAAATAAAAAAATCTACCGAAATGCTGATCCGAGCTAAAGACATAAGAAACAGAAGTGACAAAACCAAAAGGAGTATCGATAAAGATACTTGTGAACAGCATCCGGTACAGTCAGTCGAGAAAGTATAAATAAAATTGAAGAAATCGAAGGAAACCAGACTAGATACCCAAAATAACTACCAAACTGTCTGTACTATATATATGTATACTTGAAGACAGAGATAACCTAATCTGCGAAAATTCTTATCACATCTTCGTCCAACTGTTGGTTTATTAATGAGTCTGCTGCCCCTTACCCCTGGACCCTTAGATCCTCATCCAACCCTTTCGTTCGCCGTGGCCAACGAACTGTGCAGCTTCCTAGTTCTCGAGATGCCCAGCATCAATTATACCCGGAAGATCCTTTGGTATTAAATAAACAGTTTAGCGAAAATTAATAGAATTTTCTTTTACTATTTTTTTTTTTTTTTTTGATATCTCTAACCTTATTTCTTTTTTCTCTGTCGATTCGGATGCTGTCGAACTGATAAGGGCTGGAGATACGTAAGAAAAGAGAGAGAGAGAGAGAGAGATGCTTTTTAAAATTTTCAAGAGAAATGGAGTGAGACGAGCAGATAGGTAAGGGTAGATCAAGAGACAGGATGGAACAAAAGTTTCCGCGTGGGTAAGAATAGCGACGCTCCAATTTGGCAGAGGTCCATCGTGGGGTGTTATAGTAGGAGGCTGGGACGGAAAAAAAAGAGAGGAGGGAAAGAGAGAGCCTGGAAAAATGGCTGGACCTTCCTGCTGCTTAGCCCGTGAATTTTTTGTCAGGTCCGAAAATGCTGGGCGGTTTAGGGACGTCGCTATTTATGTCCTCTCGAATTTATTTCCATCCCGTGGAGAAGCATTTATTAAGCGATTCTCGGCCTGTCCCGTCCCTTCGCGAGCCATTATTCGCCATGCAAATTTTTACCCGAAACGAGTAAACTGAATTATTATTTTTTTGACTTCGTTATCCGGTGATAAAGTTAAGGAATTAAGAACGGCTTTTGATAACACTTTTAAAAAGCTCATTGCCCGAGGGTAGTTGAATTCATATGTGTATACACATATATGTATATATACATATAATACCTCACGCGCACTTTTGAACTATAGAGAATTATCCGTGTCTCCATGCAAGTTATCGGATGACTATAAATATTTTGAATATTTCCACTGTTATATAATAAACTGATAAAAATTGCTCGAATAAGGATTACGTTATGTTTTTGTTTATTAAGAAATTTATTTGTGTCGAAAAAAAATGTCTGTCTACACGTAAAAAAAAATATTCCTCTTGATTTGCTTAACGCGAGGCTTTCATAATACATAATTGCTTTGAGAAAATACAAAGAACACGATAACAGATGAAACATCGAAAATTGAGAGATAGAAAAAAATATACGAGGCACGGAAATAAGATACAAAGGAGCACGTAACTCCTAAGAAGTTCAATAAAGAAAAAGAAAATTTTTTTTAAACAAATATAAATAACAAATATACCGTCCGTGGGAGCGAGAGTGAGAGAGAATGAAATGAACGAGTGATTTTTGTAATTAATTAAATCGATCTGAAATCCATTAAAATCATTAGGCCGCTTGCGTATCCCAAAAGCGCGAGACAATTTAGGATCTAAAATAGCTGAACGTCTGAGATACATGATTTCCGGTTACGTGGTTAATTAGTAAAAAAAAAAAAAGTAATAAATTACCAAATGGATATAATTGGTGGAATTATTAATTATCGCCTCGGGGACGTAACATCCAGACAGCGTTGTTTCTCGAGCTCCAACTTTGCGTTAGGTTGAGGTTGGGTTAACTTACGTAATAGCTCACAATCATCGCCCTACGATAATTGTAATTAAGGGACGCGGAATCTGTAAATTATACCGCGATAAACCAGAGCAGCTCAGGGCGGCCGCCGATTCGCGCGCAATTATTCCTACCAATGGCGAATCGTGATTTCAAATTAACGGCCCCACCAGTTTCCTCCTGTTCGGCCAATTCCCATGAGAAATTATCGCTAATCGATAAAAGGGCAGGACGAGGGCGATAAAGTGGTGAGAAAAACGAATTAAAAAAAAATTTAATTTATTCATCCCCACCACCGTCTTAGATCCCAGATACGTTTGGATCTCAATACGCAATTTCTCATACGTGCCTGTTCATCCATATGCATGTGTAACCTGTTTGCGAAAAGGATTTAGTCGCTGAAACTTTACTCGTGAAAACTAGCCAGAAGCTCCCGCGGGATATTGCCGCAGATGGTATTTTCCCTGTATTCCCTATAAAATACATACGCGCGTCTTTCAATGGACGTACGTGAGACGCGTCTTTGCCAATTGAGTCTCCACAGGGATTTCAGCCTAGCCAAAGATACGAATAGTATCAAATGATATTAGTTATTCGGAGTGCGAATTCGCCTATGCATCAACGGCTCTAGTTTATAGCTGGTCTTCCTATTAAATCAGTGCTGATTAATCCCACCAGAGGGTGCCGACTGTACTCACTGAAAGACCAGGAACTCCTACCGAAAGGTCAATCCTCTCGGGGTCCATCCTTGAAAACCATATTTCGATGTACGCGATCGAGATAATCAGATTTTTAATTTCTTCAAAGACATAATTAACAAGTGGATTTGGGGTCGGTAAAGAAAATTGAATTAAAATATAAACATTGAATATCGAACTACGAAGTATTTTATACCTACTTAACAGTGAATGATCGATTCCACTCGGAGAATTGGTTAAAAGGTTCGCAAATTGGAGAACATTATATTGTAGAATCAGTATATATATATATATATATAATTTATTCCCCTAGAATTTTCATTCTTATTTACCGCGCCTTCCTGGCGGCCGATGTCCTGGTACGAACTAAGTGGCCAGTCGGATTAATCATTCTCTGGTTAACTTTGAAATTGTCTCGAATCTCACCCTGTCCACCCTTATTCTCTTTATCTTTCTCTCTCTACCCCCCTTTCCTCCCTCCGTACAACCCCTGTCTGACTATCTGTCTACCTAACAGTCTTCGACCAGCTCAGATCTACTTCCTTCCTCTGGCACTACTCACCCTGCCGGCGATTTCTGATTGTCCCGACACCCCTCGGCGCAACCCCTAGCAGTCGGTGCACTCGCTCAAATCCCGCAATTTCAGGGAGTAGCTGACTTGACTTTTTAACTCTGTTTCCTACCTCGTGTCCCGCCAACCCCTTGACCTTTGCCACCTGAAACCCTCTGCTGCCTACAGCTTCCATTTAACGGACGAGTTCCTTCGGTAACTACAATTGCCAACTCCTACGCGGCAAATATCGAGTGGAATTGCAGATTCTGTAATTGACACTGAAATATATATATATATATATATACAGGGTGTAAGATTTAACTTGAATTATTTTCAACGTCAGGCTATTCTCTCGCGTACGACAATTCGCATCGTGCCGGTTATTCACAATTAGCGAAAGGCACGTCGCTAATTTAACTGCGGGACAACATCCGAGCGACTCCGTTCTCAAAGCAGTCGACGATAAATCGCGGTTCTTGTACGTCCTGGCGCCCGGCACGGCTACGTATACCCAGTACGCCTTACCTTATCCTAGCCGTGACTTATGGCTGCAGCTCCAAGAGAACGTAATCTCCCAACACGCATCTTCTTGTAGTCAAACGCCTCCCATTGAGATACGCACATTTATCAATGTAGAAACCTACGTGGCAGGAGGGTGAATCCACCCTGTGACCCTTTAGAGATTCGATTATTTCCGGTTACCCGAAGACCTGCTCCAAATAAAATAAAAAACATAAGAAGACCCTTCCGGAACAGCTCGCTCGAAGAACTCGAACAATTTCGAGTTTGAAAATTAAAAATCTTAAAAATTTAAAAAAAAAAAAAATTTAATTTATCGCTAAGAAACGAAAAAAGGTCACGCAGCGCCGCGAATTAAATTTTGATAAAAAAAAAAAATTATTTTCCCACATAAAATTCACTCCCGACAGTGACAAGGGATTCCAGTGTATGTACGCATGGTTAGTGAGCAACACGGTACATAATACATCAGTGCTGCCAACAGCAATAATTACACGGCCGGCAAGAACACGCGACCCAACCCTTGCTGAAGTCCGGCCTTGTCGCGCCCACCGACTGCCCCCTGGTTGCACCCGTTGACGTAATTTGAATGCATGGAAAATGTCCTGTAACAAGCTGCATCGGCTACGCTTTATCAATGCAACAGTATCGGGCTGAATGAAACCGACCTGGCGGTCAATGTTATTGAGACAGTGTTGAAATAGGGAGGCGAAATAACCGGGATAAAGCCAATAGCCGATCAATTGGTGATCGTTATTCAAAAGTTCATTCGATGGGCATGTTTTGATAGGGCGATATCGCTGCCCGCTTGTTTAACGTGTGAATGTACCTGTGATACAGGCTTAATTAGATATCACCTGGTGTACCTTAACCATGCAATTAGGTTAACTGCCCGTGAATATTACCGATCCGTTCGGTGCATCGGTGCGCGACTGATTTGTTCCTTGACAAACGGTAGTCGATTTCCTGTTCGAGGACGTGTCTGTATCCTGTCGCGTAACTAAGGAGGCTGCTCTACCGGAGTCCTTGTGGGAGTAGGAATACTTGGAAAGGACCAAGACTCAATGACATCTCGTGGTCCATTGCTTGAGAGGGATGCTGAGGGATATCTCGTACTGGAGGATATCAAATGACACTTTATTCTTGATTTTAGGATCATCGGTATGGAGTTAATCTGTGCTGGATCGAATGATGAGACCATTATCACAGGTAATCCTGGTCGATTATATTTAATTTTTGAAAAAAAGAAATTTTGACTTTTTTTAATCGCGTGGTATCGAATAATTAGCGATCTAGCGGTAATTAATTATTAATTTTCTTGGTGATTTAAAGTTTTTGTTTTTAATCCATGTGATTTCATTTCATTGTTCTTCGATAGTATTTGACCCTAGTATATTAGGGATAATGGTTAAGGGATTTTAGACAATAAAATCATCTGACGTTGATCTTTCATCTCGATGAGATGCTGGACCCTTTTTATGTCGTTGCCAATGGAGGATTTCCTGAATTTTATGCTGGATGGCGTATCGAGTTTTAAAATCCTAGGGTGTACTTTGGGAAAGCTAGTGGTTTCTGGGTAGGGTAATCTTTCGGGTTTATCAAAAAAAAGAAAATATGATATTGGAAACAAAGGGATGAAGAAATATCTCAGATATCCAACTTCGAATCCAGGGAAATTTAAACCTGCTAATTAGCGTCTGGAACGATGATCCTTTATGGTTGGCACGGAATTCTCTAGGAAGTTGATGGTTGGTAGCACTGCGACTGGTCTAATAAAACCCGCAGCTAACGTTACGAGATACCAGGACATTAAGTAATTGAATGCAATCAGGGAAACACTCATGGACCTCTTACTCATTCAATTCTCTTCGAGAAATCCCAACCCTCGAAATTTTAACGAGCTCTTCTCGGAGTTCTACGTTTTCTTTGAAACCCCATAAAAAACTTGTTTCACCGTCTATAAAACTGAAGCACAGTCGACTGGGTGTATCACTTTGAACCACATATATATAAACATATATAAACATATAGTAACGTAAGTAGATTCGATGCTGGCAATTTTTATGTGTTATTCGCTGATCGTGCATGAACTTTTTCAAAATTATATTGAAATTTTTTTTTCACCTAACTCTTCCCAATTCACTGTACCAAAATACTTATCTTCATTATCTTTCCAACCATTCGTACGACTTGCGTGTGCGTCACAAAATAAAATTCCAATAGGACAATCAATCGAGTCCATGAAATTCCTAGGACTTCCCACGTTCGTCTAATCGGAGGCTGAAATGATCTCTTGAAATTGGGATCGATGAGAAACGGAAGATCTAGATACCTCGGTGACGCTATCAATCAATGTCTTTATCAGAAACCCATTGGGTTCTTGCGAAATCCTTGACTATATCTTTGGCGATCCTGTCGAGTTGTAAATAGATCGTAGATCGTTTTCATTCATTTCAAAAATCACTCACCCGTTACATTCTCTCTCCCTTCCCCACGTGAGCCCTCGGCAAAGACGTACCAAGTCGTGATTAAAGTTAGCCTGTATTTCGCCAAGTATCCAAAACTCTAAGGACACCCTATAGATGTCGCCGTAGTCACCACACGTGAGGTACGGCTCATACGACAGGATCGTAACGATTGACAATTGGTGCAATTTCTACGAGTGGATCCTGAACGAGAGGCAGGACGATTTCGTTTTATTGGCGACGTGAGGAAAGGCCCAGGTGAACCTTTGGTATCGTGCCAGTTCTCGATCCTGTTCTGAGATCCCGTGGGAATTGTTCCCGTCGACGGTAGACGTATTGGCCCTTTCGTGAGCGTCGCGACGCTAATGGATCTATCGACTAGCGCCCATCTACTTACACCAGCTACGTGTTCCAGGCGTCCATCATAGGCTGGTTTTTACCCTTTGAACTATCAAATAATTGCATCAGGACAGCCATTAGAGACCGACCGAATTACTCGAGCAATTGCGGTAAGTGTCTGTTTCGTGAAAAAGATTTTTGAAAATTTTCAACAATCCAAATCCACGTTGTTGTCGATCTTATTTACGCTTTCGATAGACATTTTTCACGTTCTACCTGAACCATCGGAGTTTTCATATAAATTCGCATTGGGATTTATATTGAATAATTCTTGTATGACATTCTGTGCAGTTCTTGGGAATTTCTACGATGCAATTCCAAGCACAATTCCCATCGACACTGCCAACTTGACGAACTATGTATAATCGTTCTACGACCAATTCGCTTAGGGTGTTGGGGTCCCAGCAACTTCCCTAGTATTTGACATCCACGAAGCGTTTGCAAACTCCTTATTTAATTTACGCCATATTTCAGTTATCGTATCGGGCAAAACCCCTCGCGAATACAAACCCTGTGACCAGATTCAGTTGCCCTTACGTGACCTGAGAGAAATCAAGTTCGCGTGTCACGTTTGGGTCATAGAAAAACTGCAGTTACCGGTAAGTAAACTTTAGCGTGACAGGAGTTTGCTTGGATGGAGTCATTTTTCTGCGGAAGTTCACCAAGAAAGTTCACGGAGTCTCGGTCGAAATTCGTAGGTCACGCCGAAGAGTCCAGAAAAACTTTTTATATTTTCGTCAGACACAGCAGACACGTAACAAAAAAAAAAAAAAAAAAAAACTTGCCAATAAATATTTCTCCATTGACAGTGCTGCCATCGCACCGAATTGTCACTGTCACTTTGAGATAGTTAGTAGCAGTTCCTCCAGGGACTAAATTTCGAAATGGTTGGCCACCATGGAGCCCTTCGTTATCCAAACGTCAGCTATCCTCTGTACAATTATCGGTTACTGGACGAGAAGGTACCAGGCCTTGGGGTAGGTTCGGCAAGGGTAGGTCTGTCTCCAGTTCAGAACGTCTGCGTGGGGTACAGGTTGTTCCAAGAGTAACTCTGGTATCGCCTAAGCGTATTACGGCCATCGCGAACCCTTAACGGGGCATCTAGCTCCGAGTTCACATAGGGTAGTTACGGGTTCCCGGTTGTTACCTGCTGTTCAGGGGGTTGCAGTTAGTTCATTATTGCACACTCGGGGACGTTAGGCTCCCTGGAAGTCAAGGAGCACTTGGTCCAGCACGAGGAACATCGGAAGCAGGAGGAACAAGCAGAGCATAGAGAACGAGGGAGATGAGAGACGAAGGGTGGTCCATTGGAGAACCAGGGAGGAGAATGCAGATCACGTAGGTAATTGCCCGGTCGGTAATGTAGGGAACTACGTAGGCGGTACACGGAGTAGTAACGTACTTATGTAACGCGCTACAGTTACATACATTTATTTATATACAGTAAACGAGTATATATATATATACACATATATACACAGCAGCCCTATAAAATAAATTCTCCTTTAAAACTTCTACGTTATTACGTAGTCGGACATTTTGCTAATTTAACTCCCTCTAATTCGACGTTTCCCGTTATTATATTTTACGAATTGCCCGTATTTTCTGGTTATTTTGACACGTGTCACCGATATTTACACGTATCTGTGTTACACGCTCTGTATTTTTTGTGCCTCTGCTTTTTCGTTGTCATGGTTACGTTTTTTTTCTCTGTTGCATCACTGCCCCCCACCCGTCACCCGCCGTTATTTTCCTCTTTATTGTCAGTTTGAATGCCGGCAGCTCTTGGCTCTGTACAGTCTGCATAAAATTGAGCGAATCCACTCGGCATCATCCTCACTTCGCTCGACACCAGAGGTGGATGAGAAGAATGACGAAAGGATGAATAGAAAAGAGAAGAAAGGTGAGGAGGAGCAATCTCTTCCATCGGTATCTCGAAAGCTCTTGTTTGGTATTAACGGAGACGCAGTTAAAAGGAGGAAAGCGAGATGCAGATTGAAGCTGACCTCGCGCGGGGTCGCATCTTCGGCCGGAAGAAGAGACGCCGACACGCTTTACGGTCTCATGAATATTGTCGGATATCCATCCGTAATACATGGGCTTCCTTCGCGCTCTCTCACCTTCGAACTGCTGCTGCCATCTAGGGAGTGTAGACACTTGTCGACTTATGAATACTTCATGTGATCCGTTCTTAACTTTTTCTCTTCTAGACTATACATATATAGGTATAGATATGTAGGTATGTATATCTCGACGGAAAGATAAAGAAGGATCAGGAGGCTGGATCCTTCGGGATGCTGATCTGTGGGATGAAATTGAGAATTCAGACTGGTGTCCTGTATCTCCTCGCTCTCGAAGATGACATATTGTGCGTGAAATTTGGATTTTCAGTTAATGGCGTTATATCAGTGAAATTAATTATAAAGATGTTTCTGTTAATTGAATTTTAATTGTAATTACATTGAAATGGAGTTTTAACCTTTTTTGGGAAATTTACGTAATTTCTCACTCTTCGGGTCGTCTGCTAGGGCGCGGGACTTCGCTTCTTTTCGTATCTTGATAAAAGATACTTTCTATGGCTTCGTAGGAGGTGCCGAAAGGTCATATTTGTGAAGCAGCGAAGCCACCTGGAGAAAGCTTTCATACCGAACGGCCACCCTGTATAAAACCAAGGGAAAACATGCATTTGTATGAAAATCCTGCTTAGCACGGTGTTAAACTTTATCTAAAGTCCTTCGGCAGCTACTTTTCCTAACCCCCGTAGCCAACTCGTATTCGGCAAGTCTGTGGCCGCCGTCCTCTTAAGAAAACTCAGGCTGCCAACCTACTTCAACGCCACTTCGTTTATCTCGAACGAGTTACCAACTGGCAATAAGGGGTTGGAGGAACCGAGAGAGAGAGGGAAGCCACTTTTAGGCATCTTTAATCAGTTCACACGAATCCTCATGCTTCTCCGTTTCCACTCGTACCAACTGCTGCCTAACCGACTGCACACTTGCCGTTGCGCCAGGAGAGCCAACCCCCAAAAAATTACAGCCTCTTCCTCCACGTTCTCAAAGGAAGTCAAAAACACGAAAACTCTACAGTCAACCCAGAGCAGATATAACCTACTCACCCCCAAGAAACTTACTTCTCGGAGAGCGCGATCTTGATTAAGTTTGCCAAACTGGTTATGTCGAGTTCTCGAACCGAAGTGCGAGTTTCCACTGCAGCGATGAAGGGGCAAGAAGTCAACCGGAGACACACGAGAATTGACTAAATAACTAATCTCTGGGAAGAAACGCGTCAGATGTCAAATTCTCACAGATTTTCTCGATCGACTTTCACCGACACCTCATATCTTAACTTCCGTTTCCTCCCGTTACCGGCAGAGGGCAGGAGGTTTGGTACCTCTTACTCGGATGCTGCCACCCCATACGTACCGGGTGACCCATTTAAAGGCAGTCCTAGCGATTCAGTAAATTATCTATCCTGACTGTTTCACATTGACCACCCGGTATATTCGTTCATCTCGTATCGAATTTACGACCTTACGCTACGACTGCTAGCGCTGCCGTCAACGTAACGTTAACGCTACTAAACATCGTCGCTCTCTCTCTCTAAAAGACGAAGAATGAGAACGGAGCTTTAGGGTTGCGACTCATGGGAAAGATCTTACTCGTTTCGTGACCGCCCCCCTCCCCACCCACCCACCCACCCCCATGTATTATTCATAGGGAATCGTGACTGATATTTCCTACGTGGCGCTTTACTTTCGTTCAAGCCTCCCTCTCAGCCTCCGCATCTTTCTCCTCTTTCTCCTCGATCCTCCTTATACATATCTTTCTGGAGAAGAGGCTCCTATACGTGTCTCGGCTCTCTTAGATTTCGTGACACGGCGGCCCTTCCGGGTTACCTACTCCTCTTTCTACACCGAGTAAAGCGATTTACCTGAAATTCAAATGTTCAGCTTTTGCTATTTCTTTTCGAAAAAATTTTATTTTTTTATTCTATACCCTTTTTATCCTATATACTCTTGACATTACAATTTTTATACGTGATTTGCATTACTCACGTGGGACTACAGGTTTTCTTTCATTGTCTCACGCTTTCTGTGCCTTTTCCTTTTACTTATCCACGCGCGTGAACGATATTCGTGTGTTTCGATTCAACAATTGAACCAGCAATTCCTTGCGGACTCTCATCTTTGGAGACTGTAAAGTCACTGGAACGGATATTCGTGAATTTCGTGTTTAATCGAGGATAATACCGTGTTATTCCCCGAGCATTTAGAACAACTAGAGATAACTGTGGTAGAAATACGATTTTGCTCGTGGATAAAATTTCAGGAAATATTCGTAAACCAAACGGGATTATTGGATACGTTTAAAAAAGAAGCATTTTATAAAAGAAAATAAAAATTGTAATTTATTCGATGTTAATAATTGCATAAAATTATTAAAAAATTTTGTCATAGTTTTTTTTTCAATTAGACGATTATAATATCCAATATCAGCCCTGAACATACCACGTGGTAGAATTTATTTACATAATGAACTAAATTATGTACCCATCGTTATAGTACACCCTGTACATGACAGATACTCTCACTCCTATTGAAAGGACTTCATCCCCTAATTCTAAGCTGGTAGCTCAAGGGTGCTGGCTGCCGACCAACGACGTCGACTTCTGGTGCTACATTATTCTGAGTAGCGTCCAAAAGATATATGGGTTAGGGGTTGTACCGTGGGGGGGGGGGGGGGGGTTAGGTCGAGTATCCCAAAAGACGATAACAAGGTCTTCGTTTAACAAGGCTTGGGTTCTTTTGAAAAAGTCATACAACACATGAAACCCCTTATTCCGTCCCTTCTTGAAAAAAGACGCCGAGCGTCGAAAATTTTTCGTGTGCCGTCCAGACGCCATGCGTACCAAATCCAATTGCGCGAACGTGTATAAATCAGGAGACAACGGGAAATACGTGTTGTAGTACGCAGAAAATATATTTCACCCTTGTAACTAGGGTAACGAGGGCTGGATAAGGGTTGTCATGGGCCGAGATTGTACCTGCCAGATATAACACGTGTAAATTGTGGGGCTAGCTGAGGTCAGTAAACACCCTTAAAAAATTAAGGGATGATACCTTGACATATTCCATCTAAACTCACCCCTGGGTGCGAGTTAGAAAATACCTATACTCCACCTGCCCCTGAAGCGAAAAGATGGGATTAAGGGATCCCACGCGGGTATTAAGGGACGTTAAGGTCCTGTTAATCCTGACCTTAGTTCGAGACTGGCAGAAAATTGGGTTCCGGCTGGTCTGGTCGATCAGAAAAAAAAAAAAAATAAATCAAAAAACCTTAAGCACCCTTCGCATATTAGCCTCGTGGAAAAATCAAGGTCGCGTCCAAAATATTAGCACATCTACACACGTGCGTCTGATGTAGATGCTCGTCGGGGAAGATACGTAGAGGACAAAAAATTTCGATCAAGAACAATACAAATGAAAAGGCGGCTTAAGAGATGTATACGATACGTTGGTATAAGGGAGGAGAAAAAAAAAGAGTAGAGGACGTACGTGAGACAGCCGGGCAAATCCGGACCGTCGGGTTATGTTATGTTTCACGGGATTCTTCGAGATTTAGAATAACAGGGATTGGGGACTCGGCTGGGAACGGTTGGTTAGGCTATATGGTTATAGGCTACCTCGTATAGAGAGAAAGTCCAGGAGTCCAGGCGGCCAGGCAGCCAGGCGGCCTCGTAGACGAGCGCAGACCTACCAGAAGGGTGTCGTTCGTGGTTTGGGTAACAGTGGATACGTGACCAGAATCAACGAATGGCACGGTGGTTACTATCGTACAGTGTGGACACACCCTGTGGTCAACCTTCTTCTCGCAACGTATTGCTCCCTCTCTCTCTCTCTTTAGCTATGTCTATATATTTTCTACGCTTCTCTGCGAGAAGGGGACCAACTGCGGTTGGTACCGTGTCGAAGGGAAAACTCTTTTCGAGAAACGTTATCAGTCTGACCGATTGTACGACTTATAACTTTTCGAGCAGTTTCAACTTGTTAAAATAAGGTTAGATTGCTCTGCTCTGTTATTATTATCGGCGCATCATTCAATTCTTGGGAAACGAAGGGGAAAGAGAACGATGGAAAAGGGTAATGGCAGGGGAAGATATTGAAAAGAAATTGATAATAATTCTTGAAAATTTCAATTAATTATCATTCATAATGAGGTGTGAACTTCGTGAAATTATCTTCGTGTCGAATCTTCGATCCTCGAGTAAGGAAAAAAAAAAGAAAAAGGGACTCGATCGATCGCGATTGATCACCAATCAGCGGTTTGGAATTTTCTAGCGGGCTGACAGGGTGGGCGGTAAAGGCTTTTTTACAGGGCTGGAAATTTCGTTAAGTAAAATCGTCTCGTGTAGCTCTTTTTTGAAAATAATGAAAACGCTGCCTGTGTTCGTCGCGCGACATTCGATCCAGGCCAAAGAGACTTGGGACATTGAAACGCGCCTTAAGGTATAATAAGTCGAGTCGCGACTATAAAGGGTTAATAAATGAAACTGCCATAGTAGCAATGGCGTGTCTCGGCTGCAGTATAGGACACGGATAGGGTCAGACGTGAACGAAGCCTGTGAAGCCCCACATTGGCACGCTTAGTTAAGTCGACGTCCACCTATATGAAGCATTATGCACGTGGCTCTAGACGAGAGAGCGACAGTCGCGCTCACGAGAGATCACCCTAAAGGCTGAATAATAATAACAACCATCGAGGGACTAATGTAAGGGTCGAATGAAGAATTTTTTAAATTTTTAACAAAATTTGACACGAACCAAATTTTTGAATTGAGTAGGGCTAAAGGGTTATTTTATACTAGGGCGAAATGAGAACAAAAAAATGAACTGTACAAAAAGTATAAAAACTGTAGTTACATAGATATTCCGCGTCTGAATGTTACCCTTAAGAAATAAGGGTGGACCCTGCAGTTCTTAGACTCAAAATATCATGCTCGTTTTCCCGGCCAAATTGACTTGCGAATCGATTCCAAAATCCAAAAGGTCCTTAACGATCCTCGATTACGGCTTCCACGAGCAATAACCTTTTCAGATAAATTTTTTTCGACTCACATAGTCCGTTGGTGCATCGATCTTGAATTGCTCTCCTCCGAGTATGGTACAGTCGTTCTTTCGAAGCGACGCGGTGGAACGAGAAGAAGTGACTGAAGAGGAAGAGAAAGTGAAAGTATCACGAAGAAAAAAAGAAAAAAGAAAAAGTATGAATAGAAGAAAGGGGGCGTGGGGGGGGGGGAGGAAAGGAAAGAAGAACTTGAAGACCGATTTCCAAGAGTCCATTCTTCCCCGTTCTACCCCACTTGGTCTCAAGTCGCCACGAACGAAAACAAACAAATTTTCTTCCCCCTCTTCGATCTTAAGAAGTATAAAGCTGAAACTAACCTAACCTCATGGAACCTTCGGAGACATCGATGCCATATAGACTGGGAACGACTATCGGAACTGGAACGGAACAGTGGATCGCGCGAACCATTCCTACCGATTGCTACTGGGGGGCACATGGAATAATACATGAGAATTAGAGAGATGCGTCTGTTCTGGTCCTTTGCGGGAGGCTGGAATGGAATTTCGTTCGTGTGACTTCGTACGTTCTCGTATAATCTCGGGTATCTTCGTGTTAGCCACCCAGGTAGCAGCGATCAGTCTCCCTTAGTGAAACTAGAGTAGACGAAGATGGCTTTTTGTAGATGGTCTTAAACGGGGTTTAACGTGTATTTTTTGAAAAAGACCAAATTTTGGTTCTAGAATTTTGAAATTTTTTTTTTTATTTTATTTTGCGAATGCGTTACTTTTTATCGTGAAGTATGTAATTCTAGGGGATGAAGTTACTAGTTAGTGGAAATGTAAGTGGCTAGAAGGTTTAATCGGCCGATAACCTGGAAAACTTGATAAAGTAGCTGAGTAAAAAAAAAAGCTCGGACGTCTTGAAGGTAGCAGATACTAAAGGGGATGTTAGTGAAGGGATGAAAGTGACGAAGGAATCGGCTCGCGGCCGATTGGGGATTTTCTTTTAGTCTGGTAACCGCACGATATTTCAACCACGAGCTTACCAACCTGATAAAACAAAATCCCTAGTGATCGGGGAGCGTCGAAATTCCGCCAAGAGGATTCGGTGGGCTGAATGATTTTGAAAAGCAATTTCGAATTATCAGTTAATTAGGCGTAGAGATTACGAATTATAAATTTCAAAAAATTCTCATTGCAGTTTTCGCGCTAAAAAATTTCACTCCAGTGAAAAACGGAAAATGTATTTTTTGCCCGAAAAAAATAATACGGACGATTTTTCATCTACGGGCATTAATCGTTAAACTCGAATGTCGGCCGTTTTTCTATATTCCAATGGTCTGTGTCGGTCGTCCAATAAAATACGACGTTTATGTCAGAAATAATGCGAAATGACGTCATCCGCGTCCCACTCCGTTTTCCAACTTCAGAGTTTCCCGGTTTTTCACCATTTCGATACTCCGAACTCGCGCACCCCTTTTCCTCGGGGATTAATGACCGCGACTCGTTTCCGACATTCCTGACAATCGATTGGGCTTCGATGCCGTCGGAAATCATGCGAAGACCCTCCCGCCTGAGTTTCATCGTCTTCGGCCTGTCTAGTCAGCCCTTCGTCCATTCGTTACGCAACGCATTTTTCAAATAGCGCGAGAAATATAACAAAAAAAAAATAAGCATCGTATTCTTTAATCGGACGATTCAAGTTTTTCGAAAAAAAAAAAAAATTAAACATTCCATTTTTCCCGAATTGCTGTAACCCTTAATAATTGAGGGTGCTTTTTTTACCGAGAAAAAAAAAGATTCTTCGTAACGCCTACGCGGCACGTAAAAAGTATCAAGGGTACAAGTGTCATTACGTTCCTGGACAATATGGCGATAAATTGTAAAAGCCTGGCAGACGCGGAACGTAATGCTCTCCAGAAAAAGTTATCGCAGCGGGGATATAGCGAGTAAAAATATTTAGTGTAGCAAGTCGAAGCCAAGGCAATTTTAACCCAGTTCACACTAGCCGAGCATTGAGATTGTTTACGAGGAAATTATCCGATCTCTCATAGAGACGGCTGAGAAGCTGCAAGGGGTAGGAAATTGCATCGTAGATTTAAACCGGTTGGCCGGTCTGACTGGCGACTTTTATCATCCCCGAAAAATTTTCAGCGACTCGTACGGACCCGTGTATGGAAAATGTATGATAAAGAGAAATAAGGTCGAAGGTTGTGTGCAGTGGAAAATGGTGAAAGAAAAACAATGAAAATAGAAACCCACACAGAGGAATCGTACGAAAGGGTTGCAGTTGACTAGACTCTATACGGAAGGAGAAAAGAACATGACGAATGGGGTAGCAGTGTCCGATTACCAAAGGCAATTTATCGAGGATCTATAGCGATATTGGTTGAGAGGGCTAAAGTTACGAAACGCAATCCATTTATTGTTCTTTATTGTTTTTCTCCCGATCAAGCAAGATGGATGCCCGTCCATTGTCCGTCCTAGCGGAGACCCTAATTGATTTAGCGTTATAGGCAGTTGCCCGTCGATTGGCCTATATACAAAGGGACCTCCGATAAAACTGATAAAACTATCCTCTAAAGAGAAGAGGAAATTCATCCCTTGTCCTCGTATTTACTCTTTCTCGGGAGGGTCAGTATTCACGATATAGATCAATCTTTAATGCCCGTGTAGATCTTCGAGTGAGTGCAAAGGTCACGGGAGAGACGAGGGTGGTGGAAAATTTCCAAAATTGAATTTTGATTAAAAAAATGGGGGTGGCGAAGGAAATAAGGCTGTGGAAATACGAAGATTTAAAGCTCCATAAAATTTATTTAGTCAGAGCTCTGACCTTTTCACTTATTTTCTACTGTTTTACCGAAGCGAATTAAGGGTTGTTCCTGTCGGAATTACACCCTCTAAAAATTCTTATCTCTTTAAAGCAAGGGTTGCTCGGAGTCGGTGGTAAAGGCTGATATCGTGGATCGTATCGATATCGATAATATATATTGATGTATCGATAGTCGCATAAGACCCTTCTGAATCCCGTAAGCAGGCAATAGAAGCTGCGAAGCTCCTGGCTGGAGGTTCCTGAAAATGTCGGCTGGTCCCGAGGGATTTTTCTGAGCCAGGAATTTTTACGAGGTTTCAGACATTTCCTTATTTCATCCCCTGCTTCCTATTTCAACCCTTTTATATTCCCGTGTAAAAGTTTTAGGCACGAACGGATCCGCCGCATCGACTTCTCTTGTTTCCTCTATTTCATTTATTTCATTTGCTTCGTTTATTGCCTTTATTTCGTGTCTGAGCGCTCAGTACGGAAAATACAAAATTTCGCGAATTGGAAAAGAAAACAAACAAAAAAAAAACTAAAAAGAAAAAGAAAACTCGAAAAAATCAAAGCCCCACTATCGTACAGTTTTCAACAGAGTTCCTACATGGCAGGAAGAAATTTCGAAAATCCACCACTGAATCGAAAATAAAACTTTCTGCTCCGAGTTAAATAATGAGCACGCGAATGGGTCCTGTCTCTGCCCCTCGAGGGTGCTAAGAATTATTTAAACCACCCTCCAGCGCCCGACCGTCAATACTTGAAAAGTACAAAAGTTTACCGCCAGCCTTATTCAACATGGTACCTGCAAGTGGATGCTTAAACAGGTACAGTACAATGCAAAAATAATCACAAAACTGCAACTCCGGTAAACAACCCATTCGTACGCTTCAGCCACTTTTAGTACGCGGACGAATCTATACATCGATGCACACATTAATTTTTACTGGTAACTGTACGCATTCTTAATTCTTACGTAAAAATTGCGCAATAATGACAATAGTCGAGTAGTCAGACAGGCAATCCAAGAAAGCCCATACTGCGTTCAGCATAATTCCATCTCGAGATCGTCATAGCCAAGTTCTCCATTATGATTATTGGAAAGTCTCAGGTTGACTGAACAGACTCTAGGGAAGGAGATACACCTATTAGCACGAACACACCTTAGCATAGAGAGTACCGTCGTGATAGCAAACATAAACGAGCTATGTTCTTCGTAATGGAGTGTTTAGCTTGAACGAAAAGCCACGAGGTTGTATCGGCAAGGGGATACTTTTGTAAGAACCTTTACCTTCTTTTATATACATATATGTATATACTCTACATATATGCATAATATACTCTAAATATACTCCACATATGTGTATATATATATATAGAGTACAAGTACACGTTGATATTATTCTCAAGCTACCCGGTATCTTGAAATACCTAAACAACACAAATTCAACCCCTAAAAGCCTGTCTCTTCTTCGGATACGTATATAGTGTATTTGACATGTGAACTTTTAATTAAAATTTCTTGTTCATAAGTTATGCTCGTATGTGCAGACGTTTGCATATCTAGCAACCCCTAGACGTAAACTAATTTAGGGATGCGGAGGGTTGGCTGATTCGATAACTTCTTCACCCAAATACGTGACTGCTTGTCGATGTATTTTCTTAGTCGGGAAAGCTCACGGGAAATTTTCGGATTATTTTAACCAGCCTTAATAAATGCTTAATCGTTGTACGAAATTGACCGAAGGGGCTCCCTTTAATTCGACTGTCACACCTCAGCAAATATTTCCTATAATTGTACTGACAGAATCTACTTTAGTCGTGACCATTAGTCTCTTCCCAGGACAGAATCGCTTGGGTCTTCGATGTCTGTGGAGTTATTAATCATTCCCGGGAAGAACCGGAAGCAAAGATAGCGGCTGTCAAATCGTATTGGAAAATTCAGTGTGTACAATTTTTTTTTTTTTTTTTTTGTAATCTCGCAATACGTTACGGAACTTTCGTAAATTCTGGTAAGTTTGTCGAAGTTCCGATTACTTCTTCCACCTCGCACCTTCCGTTTCCTGTCTTTCCACTTCGATGTACTTTTGTCTTGTGTCTATTATCGTCTCCGTTACGTGTACATCGATAGACATATAATCTCTATGTCTATATATTGGACCACAATTTCTCAAGAAAACTTTTACCGGGAAGATGATAAATTTAATCTCGATTCGCGAAATGACAATGATCTTAAGTTTCCATTGTAATTTCGT